>JAMKYM010000640.1:0-114565 GCA_026541065.1 Canavalia ensiformis | reverse complement strand
AGGAGAAGAAAGAGAGAGAAAGTTTCTCTCAAGGAATTCCAATTTATGTATAAATGACCAAAAGGTGTCATTTGCTTGTGAGCCCTTATTTAGGAAAAAAGGAAGGAGGTTGCTTGGTTGTGGGTTTGGGCTGCCCTTGGCCAAGCTCTTAACCTAACCTGTTCCTATTCTAAATAACCTATTCTTATTCCATGTTTGGAATAAGCTATTCCCTACTTCTGCAATTTAAAAAAAATACAACCAGATTAAAATTAGGAAAAATTTCAGTTTTATTATCTAGCTAAGCTAATAATTTCTCTTGAAAGCCAATTTCCATGCTGCATCATCCTCTCCCCTTAAAAGCATTACGCCCTCGAATGGCAGTCACCAATTTCTGCAAAACAAAAGGACACGAATAGAGTAGAAGAGTATATGTGGTTATGAAGAAGAAAATTATGCAGAATGCGGGATCAAATCTGAACCTCTTTAATTTTTCAAATAGTTGTAAACATTGGAAGAAAGCAAATTTGACTAGGAACAAAAGGTTGATTCAATCTACAAGCTCATAGTTGATTAACAAACATGTCCCAAGTAAACTTAAGTGACTTTCATCCATTTCTTTTCCTAAAGAAGATCTTAGTGCTATGAATATTTGTAATTACTAACAAATTAAGCATCCTAGATGCATTATCATAAAACAAGGATTGAAGCATGCTAGGGACCTTTATATGCTGAGAATTCACTATCAACTTGTGAAGCATATGAGACAATGGTGATAATCTAGGCATATGAATGGATCTAGACACATGATCTCAACAAATTTTGCAACAATGGTGTCCCAATGTTGGTAGAAAGGATTACAGTTCCATCTCTTGATTACTCTTTTGTAAGGAGAACATTTCAACCCTATGATAGGTGAAAGGAGTTCAGGAACACTAGGCACTAAAGTTTTCTTGATGTTCAATGCCCACCTACAGGTGGCAACCCTCAGAGTAACTCTTTGAGAAGACTATCTTGGAACTCTTCTAAGAAGTTTCACTGGAACTCAGGTTTGGTTGAGTATTCAAGCAATACTCTTTGCACATGAGCATGTACATGGGTTGTCTAGCTAGAAAGTTTGCCTAATTTCTCCTGTGATTGATGAAGAGGTTTGTCCTTTTCCTCATGTCTCAACCTCTTATCTTTTTTAGAATTCTTTCAGCTAATTCCTTCTTTCTTCTCTCTTTTCTTTTCCATTTGTAGCTTGATCTTCTACAAACCTCACTAGGGGCCAAGGGAACTAAGGTGATAGCCTTTGGGAGTCGAAAACTAGTGAATACACCTATTGCATGCTATCATGAGTGGAACTCCTATCAAATTGCCCATGGCCTTCCCAGAAGCTTACATGACTTGCTTCCTGGGCTCAGACATCTGAGTTGCTTGATCAAGATTCTCTACCCTATGGAAAAGGCAGCTATGGACTGTATCCACTAAGAGGTCCCCACTTGTCCCTCGACCATCTAACGTAGGCCTTGAGGAGTCTGGAGTGAGTCAGGTTAGTCCTGACTTTTTGTACTAGCTCTTAGCATCTCAGCCAGTTCGTTCTTTAAGCTTCCCAATCTATAAATCCAAGAACATCTCTCTTTCACACGAGTCCACCTTGTGTGAAAAATGTTACTCTGTCAGGCCATCATCTTCCCTGCCTGACCATGCTTCCCTAGTAATCTCCTAACAACATGAAGATCTCACCCCAGAGCATACTCTACAATCCTTCTTCACTAAGAAGAGTCCAGTGGCACTCAGAGCCAGAGTTTTCCTTGAGGATCTCAAAGATGAGACATCGCCATTATCTCCTTAAGGATCATTGTACTCTTCTTGTTAGGAGGCATTAGGAACCGGCAATGTCTCAGTCCCCCAAGCACTTGAAACATAATGGATGATTCACTTTTCCATCGGAGTGGATAGGGTGTTGGCCTATTTCCTGCTAGGGATGCTTCAGTTTCCACACAGGATCTTTTAGGCTTAAAGGGACATCCTTGTGGCCTTCCTTCCTCTTATTTTTCCTTCCAAGAAAGGCTTTGAGGTTGAGTATCTACTCTTACCTTTTCTATGGAGTTGTTGTTACTACCTTTTAGACTGGTGGTAGAGGTTCATTCAAACTCATATGGTTGTGGAGTTCCTGACAACATCCCTATCTCAATCCTTAGGCCCTTCAAAGGAATCTTGCCATTCTAGCCTCCTCACATTCTTCTATGTTGGCTCTAATGATATATTCCCTCCATATCTTTGTATTACTCATCTTGATCCTATTACCATAGGTTAATCTTTGGAGCCTGTATGACTCCCTAAGGTAATAATTGAGTACATACCTATTCCTAAGGATGACTTTCTGTTTATTGATCTCAATAGGATGAAACCTTGCTCTCTCTTTCACTAGCTTATCCCACCAAATCAAAGCATGATACAGAAAATTCAAGACTAGCTAGTTTTACCTATGTTCCTCCCTTACTTCATAACTTTATAAAATTTTCTCTGCCTTGACTCCATGATAGGTAGATTTAGAGTCATTCAGCCTTGGTGCCGGAATTCTAAAACTTGGTTCTATCTATTCTTTCTTGGTTTCCATTTTCTCTCCCTACCTCATTTCTAATCCTAGAAAGCTCGACTATGATGGCTATGAAGAATCTATCTCTACTTCTATGGATCCTACTCCTAGATGAATTTCTAACCTAAGTGGAGACCTAGATGATTCCCTATCACTCTCATGCCTACCTTGATTCCCACCCTGTGATTATTCCTTTGGTTTCTTCTAGGGGATTCATAGAATTCTTCTTGTGAAAGTTCCTCCCTAGGTGAATCAATTTTATTTTTGTTTTTCTTAGAACTACTAGGCCCTTCATTTTGTTTCTTTTTAAACAAAGTCTCATTCCTCTTTTCTAGTTCATACAAGCAATCTTCAAATTGTTCACTTTGTTTTCTTAACATTTTTTCAAAGGTTTGGGTAGGGCTTCTAGTTGTAACCTATTGAAGCTGGGTGGATAATCATTTTTCACTCATGATGCTCTCCCTCAAGACACAAGATATGAAACAAATCAATTAAGAAAATCACAAAATATTTTAAGTACAAATTCTACCACATAAAACACTTGAACAATTAAGAAATTAAAATGCGAGAAAGTTAATTGGTTTCTTACACAAACCAAGGTCCAAGATAGGAAAGATAAGTAACAAGTAGTCACATAGGCTAAGTTGTAAACCTAGAAATTATGGAACCCCCTTATTACTCCTTTCAACAAGCACTTAGACTCCCCCCTTATGGCTCCTTAAAACCCACAAAGGCCTTGGAACTTACACACAATTACTAACAAAATTACAAGGAAAATTCCTAAGTACAAACTAAATCAAAAGGATTCTGATATTATAACCCTACTACAACCAAATTCTAAAATTACACCAAAAAAGAAAGTCCTAGTAAGAGAAATCCTAATCTATTACAAATGGGTAAATTCTTCAAGTCAAGCTTCATGTCCAAGTCTTCTCCAAGTTCAGCTCCAAGTCAAACAAAATTTATTTCTTAGGGCTGCATACAAAATTACACAAAGAATGCTTTGCAAACCAAGAAATTGTTAGCACAATTAAAGCAATTGCTTCATTCCTCACCAGTGTTTGCCACTCTTAGTCACTCAATTTGGTCTTGCTTTACCCTTGAAGAAAAGACACATATTCAACTTAAAATTAGAGGCCTTGATGTTTCCAATGTGATAAAAACTCAACTTCATCAGAATTCAAGAATGGACAAAACATAGGAATTTTGGGGACAAACAAGAAACTCTTATCACAAAAATTAGCTAAACTCAAAGGGATTAAAATTGTGACAAACTAGAATTCAAAGAAGACAAGCAACAATTAAGTGGTGAAAAAAGAAGGCACTCAAAGAATTCAAGAAGGACCGAATGGATTACAAACTTGTGTGGTGTTCTTAAAAGAACTTAACCTTTCTTTGAAAGAAAATCATTCATATGCATCATAGTTCATTCAAGAGGATAAATCCAACTCAAGTTGTTCAACACACTTCAATTGATCCCAAACTCAACTCAAATATTACAATTGAAATACAATAAAATGAAACTTGAAGATCATTCAAATCTGGAATTTTTTTTTTACCTTTTTTTTTTAAAAAAAAATTCTGCCCAGATTTTTTTTTCACGTTTTTTTTTTTTTTTTCTTTGTTGATTCTTGCTTTTTGCCTTGTATCTTTTAGGAAAATGTAATGTACACTTATATCACTCCAAAACAAGCACAGAATTAACACTTAAACATCCAACAACAATTTTTTCAAAGATCAAACACAAACTTCCTCAAGAACACATGAAGAACAGTGATGAACATGATGAACATGATGAACAATTTTCAGAAATTTTGCCAAAATGATTGAGGGGTTTTTGAGGCAACAATGATCAAGTTACAATTTCAACAACAAAACCCACAAAGTCCAAAGGATTTGAGAGAACAATAGATGTGTTCTTGCTGGAAATACCCAGAAAAAAAAACCAGAAAAGGGGTTCTTCAATTTCTTGACATTTTGATGCAATTTTGAGCAAATTCACCGATTAAATTGATGTTCAAGCAAGGATCCAACAACATATGACTCAAAGCAACACAAATTACATGTGAATTCAAGCAAGAAGGGGCTGAAAATATGCAGAAAAAACTGGAACAAAAACAGAGATGAAAATGGGAGAAGAAGATGATGAAAAATGAAGGAGAAAAGTGAGAGAAGTTACCTCCAAACAACAAGCTCTTGATACCACATAATACAACCCACTTGGGAGGAGGAGGATCGACCTAGTTGGAGGTAGGATTGAAGCTCAAAATTCAGAAGCGGTTTTGGGAGCTCCTCAAATTGTGTTCAATGTAGCACAAAATTGTGCATAAAAATGAAAAGAAGAGGAAACATAAATTTGCGAGAATATAAAGAGAATGGGGGAAGGTGATTGCAAGAATTAAAGGCTGGAAATAAAGTGCAGAAATGGAAGAAAGGGCAAAACGAAAATGACCAAAATTAAAGGGAAAGGGGCTGAAAATTAAAGCATAAACTAAGAACCCGAATTATAAAAGTGCAAGAAGGTAAATAGCGAATGTAAATTGCGGGAAAAATAATTCCTAAGCTGAAACGCCACTCCACTAGCTAGAGGAAGCTAGGAAGATAAGTCAAGTTCCACCACATTGGAGGCTCCAATGATAAGGAAAAGAGATGCTAACCTCAAAACGACAGCAAGAGGAGAAGAAAGAGAAGAGAAAAACTTGCTCTCTCAAGGGAATTTCGGATTCAATAGCATAAAATGACCAAAGGTACCATTTGCTTACATTTAGCCCTTATTTATAGGAAAAAAGGAAGGGAATTTACTTGGTTGTGGGTTTGGGCTGCCCTTAGCCAACAAGCTCTTAACCTAAGCTTGTTCTATTCTAAATAACCTATTCTTATTCCATGTTGGAATAAGCTATTCTCACTTTTACAACTCAAAGAAAAATACAACCAAATTAAAATTAGGAAAAATTTCAGTTTTATTATCCTTAAGCTAAAAATTTCTCTTGAAAGCTAATTTCCATGCTCAATCAATTTTGTGCTACATTGAACACAATTTGAGGAGCCCCAAAGCGCTCGAATTTTGAGCTTCAATCCTACCTCCAACTAGGTCCATCCTCCTCCTCCCAAGTGGGTTGTATAGGGAGCTTCTAGAAAAAGGGTGGATAAGAGAGAGCTTGAGTCCATGTGCAGTCCCAGTTTTACTTGTCCCTAAGAAAGATGGATCTTGGAGAATGTGTGTTCATTGTAGGGCAATAAACCAAATAACCATTAGGTATAGGTTTCCCATACCTAGGTTAGATGACTTGTTGGAAGATTTACATGGTTCCACAGTGGGTTGTATTAGCTTGACTATTCTCAACACGACCCGTCGCGGCTGCCCTTGACTAGACTCGACTCATCTAACTCAACTCAACTAATCACGGTTCGCGCAATTCTACTCGGCTCGACTTTCCTCGACGTGACTCCTCACCGTTGGAGTCGACTAGACATAACTTTTCTTGACACGACGGCAATCGAAACTCTGCTGGAAACACGACTCGTCTCGGCCTTGCCCTCATTTCGACTCGACTCATCGCAACTCGACTTGACTAATCGCAATTCGACGCAGCTGTGCTCGGCTCGACTTTCAGCTTGACTACACTTTGATCGACTCCGCTCGACTTTCCTCGACGGGACTCCATACGTTGGAGTCAGCTAAACATAACTTTTCTCGACACGGCGCTTCATCACTTCTCTTCTCGGACACGACTGTCTCGACTGCGATTCGACCCTCGCTCGACTCGACTTTCATCGCTCCACTCGACTCGACTAACCGCATGTTCGACGCAACTGCGCACAACTTTTCTCGACGGTCATTGCTTGACTACTCGCCGATCGACTCGCTCGACTCCCCAACTCGGACGTGACTCGTCACGTTGAGGTTGACTAGACACAACTTTTCTCGACACGATGGCTTCATCGCTTGATCTGCTCCCACAACTCGTCTCAGTGCCCTCGACTCGACTCGACACGATTCCAACTCGACCGGTTCTCGACTTATTCCAAGCTCGACTACACTTGGCTGCTCATCCCAACTCGACTCGACTCGACTCATCGCGGATTCGATCGCAACTACTCGGCCACCTCGACTTTCAACTTGACTACACTTCGATCGACTCACCTCGACTTTCCTGGATGTGGTCGTCCACCGTTGAGTCGACTAGACAAACTTTCTCGACACGACGCTTCATCGGACTTCTGCTCGAGTCACGACCCCGCCTCGGCTGCCCTGGACTCGGCTGGACTCATCCCATCTCGACTCACTAATCGCGATTCAGCGCAACTACGCTCGGCTCGACTTTCAACTTGACTAAACTTTGATCGACTCCGCTCGACTTTCCTCGACGGGACTCCTCACCGTTGGAGTCGACTAAACACAACTTTCTCGACGGGACGACTTCATCGTTTGACTCTTCTCAGCATGACCCGTCTCGGTTGCCTCGACCGGCTCGACTCACTCGACTCGTCTCGAGACTCGACTAATAGTAATTCGACGCAGCTATGCTCACCTCGACTTTCAACTTGGCTACACTTAGATCGACTCAGTTCGACTTTCCTCGACGTGGCTCGTCACCGTTGGGTCGACTAGACACGAGCTTTCTCGACACGGCTTCATCGCTTGAGCTAGCAGGCGACTCGGAGTCGGCTGCGCTCGGTGCACTCGACTCATCCCAACTTGACTCGACTCATCGCAGTTCGACGCAACTACGCACCTCGACTTTCAACTTGACTACTAATTCGTTTAGGTCGACTTTGCTCAACTTTCCTCAATGTGACTCGTCACGTTGGAGTCAACTAGACACAACTTTTCTCGACACGATGCTTCATCGGCTTGACTGTGCTCGTGTCGGCTGCCCTGTGGCCCGACTCAGCTACATCACTCGACTTTATTCGACTCATCCCAGACTTTTCTCGACTTCATCGCCTACTCGTTCGACTCAACTCTACTCAGCTCGACTTTCAACTTGACTACACTTCATCCAACTCGACTTTCCTGGCGTGACTCGTCATTGGAGTTGACTAGACACAACTTTTCTCGACCACGACGCACATCGCTTGACCTGCTCAACCCGACCCGAGCTGGCTTCCGCTCGACTCATCCTCTCGACTCATCGCGAGTTCGACGCAACTCTACTCAGCTCGGCGCGACTTTCGGCTTCTACACTTTGATCGACTCCGCTCGACTTTCCTCGACTTGACTCTCACCGTTGGGGTTGACTAGACTAAACTTTTCTCGACATTACTCGTCTCGGCCCATCTTGACCATCGACTCGAATCGACTCATCCCAACTCGACTCGATTAATCGCAGTTCGACGCAACAATGCTCGGCTCGACTTTGAAATTCTACACACTTGATCGACTCGCTCGACTTTCCTGGACGTGACTCGTCACCGTTGTGATCGACTAGACACAACTTTTCTCGACACGACTTCATCGCTTCTTCTCAACTCGACCAGACTTGGCTTTGCTCGACTCGACTCGACTCATCGCCCAACTTTGATTCGCATTCACTGCTCGGCTCGACTTTCAACTTGACTACACTTCCGGTCGACTCCGCTCGACTTTCCTCGATGACTACTCGTCCTGCGATTGGAGTCGACTAGACATAACTTTTCTCGACACGGCGCTTCATCGGCTTGACTCTCTCGACTGACGACGACTGCTTGGCTGCACTCGACTTTACTCGACTCATCGCAACTAGACTCGACTCATCGCAGTTCGACGCAACTCTGCTCAACTCGACTTTCAACTTGACTACACTTCGGTCGACTCCGCTCGACTTTCCTCGACGTGACTCGTCACCGTTGGAGTCGACTAGACACAACTTTTCTCGACACGACACTTCATCGCTTGACTCTGCTCGACTCCACCCGACTTGGCTGCACTCGACTTTACTCGACTCCCAACTCGACTCGACTCATCGCAGTTCGACGCAACTCTGCTCAGCTCGACTTTCCTCGACGTGACTCCGTCCGTTGGAGTCGACTACACCTTTCTCGACACGACGCTTCATTGTTTGACTCTTCTCACTCGGCTGTCTCGGTTGCACTCGACTTCTTCTCGACTCATCCCAACTTCGACTCACTCAACGATTCGACGCAACTTTGCTCAGCTCGACTTTCAACTTGACTACACTTCAATCGACTCCGCTCGACTTTCCTCGACGTGACTCGTCACCGTTGGAGTCAACTAGACACAACTTTTCTCGACACGACGCTTCATCGCTTGACTCTGCTCGGCTCGGCCGACTCGGCCGCACTCGGCTCGACTCGACTCATCGCCAACTCGACTCGACTCATCGCTCGTTTCAACGCTAACTCTTGATCGACTCCGCTCGACTTTCCTCGAACTTGACTACACTTCGTTGACTCCTTGACTTTCCTCGGCACGTTCTCGTCCTTTGTTGGATCGACTAGACACAAATTTTCTCGACACGACGCTTCATCGTTGACTCTGCTCGACTAGACCCAACTCGGCTGCACTCACTTTACTCGACTCATCCCAACTTTACTCGACTCATCGCAATTCGACGCAACTCTGCTCACCTCGACTTTCAACTTGACTACACTTCGGTCGACTCCGCTCGACTTTCCTCGACGTGACTCGTCACCGTTGGAGTCGACTAGACACAACTTTTCTCGACACGATGCTTCATCGCTTGACTGTGCTCGACTCGACCCGACTCGGCTGCACTCGACTTTACTCGACTCATCCAACTCGACTCGACTCATCGCAGTTCGACGCAACTCTGCTCATCTCGACTTTCAACTTGACTACACTTCGGTCGACTCCTTCGACTTTCCTCGACGTGACTCGTCACCGTTGGAGTCGACTAGACACAACTTTTCTCGACACGACGCTTCATCGCTTGACTCTGCTCGACTCGACCCGACTCGGCTGCACTCGACTTTGCTCGACTCATCCCAACTCGACTCGACTCATCGCAGTTCGACGCAACTCTGCTCACCTCGACTTTCAACTTGACTACACTTTGGTCGACTCCGCTCGACTTTCCTCGACGTGACTCCTCACCGTTGGAGTCGACTAGACACAACTTTCTCGACACGACGCTTCATCGCTTGACTGCTCGACTCGACCCGACTCGGCTGCCCTCGACTTTACTCGACTCATCCCAACTCGACTCGACTCATCGCAAGTTCGACGCAACTACTCGGCTCGACTTTCAACTTGACTACACTCGGTCGATCCTCCGCTCGACTTTCCTTGACGTGACTCATCACCGTTGGAGTCGACTAGACACAACTTTTCGACACGACGCTTCATCGCTTGACTGTCTGCTCGACTCCACCCGACTCGGCTGCACTCGACTTTACTCGACTCATCCCAACTCGACTCGACTCATCGCAGTTCGACGCAACTCTGCTCAGCTCGACTTTCAACTTGACTACACTTCGATCGACTCCGCTCGACTTTCCTCGACGTGACTCGTCACCGTTGGAGTCAACTAGACACAACTTTTCTCGACACGGCGCTTCATCGCTTGACTGCTCGACTCGGCAGGACTTGATGCACTCGACTTTACTCGACTCATCGCAACTCGACTCGACTCATCGCGTTCGACGCCTCTTCTCACCTCGACTTTCAACTTGACTACACTTTGTCGACTCGCTCGACTTTCCTCGACGTGACTCCGCACCGTTGGAGTCGACTAACATAACTTTTCTCGACACGACGGCTTCATTGTTTGACTCTTCTCGGCTCGACCTGTCTCGGTTGCCCTCACTCGACTTTCCTCATCGACTCGACTCATCCCAACTCGACTCGACTCAACTCTCATCGCGATTCGACGCACTCTGCTCGGCTCGACTTTCAACTTGACTACACTTTGATCGATTCCGCTTCGGCTTTCCTCGATGTTACTCGTCACCGTTGGAATCGACTAGACACAACTTTTCTCGACACGACGCTTCATCGCTTGACTCTGCTCGACTCCACCCGACTCGGCTGCACTCGACTTTACTCGACTCATCCCAACTCGACTCGACTCATCGCAATTCGACGCAACTCTGCTCAGCTCGACTTTCAACTTGACTACACTTCGGTCGACTCCGCTCGACTTTCCTCGACGTGACTCGTCACCGTTGGAGTCGACTAGACACAACTTTTCTCGACACGACGCTTCATCGCTTGACTCTGCTCGACTCGACCCGACTCGGCTGCACTCGACTTGACTCGACTCATCCCAACTCGACTCGACTCATCGCAGTTCGACGCAACTCTGCTCGGCTCGACATTCAACTTGACTACACTTTGGTCGACTCCGCTCGACTTTCCTCGACGTCACTCGTCACCGTTGGAGTTGACTAGACACACTTTTCTCGACACGACGCTTCATCGTTTGACTCTGCTCGACTCGACCCGACTCGGCTGCACTCGACTTTACTCGACTCATCCCAACTCGACTCGACTCATCGCAGTTCGACGCAACTCTGCTCAGCTCGACTTTCAACTTGACTACACTTCGGTCGACTCCGCTAGACTTTCCTCGACGTGACTCGTCACCGTTGGAGTCGACTAGACACAACCTTTCTCGACACGACGCTTCATCGCTTGACTCTGCTCGACTCGACCCGACTCGGCTGCACTCGACTTTACTCGACTCATCCCAACTCGACTCGACTCATCGCAGTTCGACGCAACTCTGCTCACCTCGACTTTCAACTTGACTACACTTCGGTCGACTCCGCTCGACTTTCCTCGACGTGACTCGTCACCGTTGGAGTCGACTAGACACAAATTTTCTCGACACGACGCTTCATCGCTTGACTCTGCTCGACTCGACCCGACTTGGTCTCGACTTTACTCGACTCATCCCAACTTTTCGACTCATCGCAGTTTCAGAGCGCAACCTCTCTTCTCGGCTCGACTTTCAACTTGACTACACGGTTGAGTCGCTCGACTTTCCTCATCGCGTTCTGTGACTCAGTCCGTTGGAGTCGACTAGACACAACTTTTCTGACACGACGCTTCATCGCTTGACTATGCTCGACTCGACCGACTCGGTGCACTCGACTTTGAACTCGACTCATCCCAACTCGACTCGACTCATCGCGACATTCGACGCAACTCTGCTCAGCTCGACTTTCAACTTGACTACACTTCCGTCGACTCCGCTCAACTTTCCTCGACGTGACTCCTCACCGTTGGAGTCGACTAGACACAACTTTTCTCGACACGATGCTTCATCGCTTGACTCTGCTCGACTCGACCCGACTCGGCTGCACTCGACTTTACTCGACTCATCCAACTCTCGGCTCGACTCATCGCAGTTCGACGCAATTCTCAGCTCGACTTTCAACTTGACTACACTTCGATCGACTCCGCTCGACTTTCCTCGACGTGACTCGTCACCGTTGGAGTCGACTAGACACAACTTTTCTCGACACGACGCTTCATCGCTTGACTCAAGGACTCGACCCGACTCGGCTGCACTCGACTTTACTCGACTCATCCCAACTCGACTCGACTCATCGCAGTTCGACACAACTCTGCTCACCTCGACTTTCAACTTGACTACACTTCGGTCGACTCCGCTCGACTTTCCTCGACGTGACTCGTCACCGTTGGAGTCGACTAGACACAACTTTCTCGACACGACGCTTCATCGCTTGACTCGACTCGACTCGACCTGGCTGCACTCGACTTTACTCGACTCATCCCAACTCGACTCGACTCATCGCAGTTCGACGCAACTCTGCTCAGCCTCGACTTTCAACTTGACTACACTTCGGTCGACTCCGCTCGACTTTCCTCGACGTGACTCGTCACCGTTGGAGTCGACTAGACACAACTTTTCTCGACACGACGCTTCATCGCTTGACTCTGCTCGACTCGACCCGACTTCGGCTCCACTCGACTCATCCCAACTCGACTCGACTCATCGTTGTTCGACGCAACTCTGCTCAACTCGACTTTCAACTTGACTACACTTCGGTCGACTCCGCTCGACTTTCCTCGACGTGACTCGTCACCGTTGGAGTCGACTAGACACAAATTTTCTCGACACGACGCTTCATCGCTTGACTGTGCTCGACTCGACCCGACTCGGCTGCACTCGACTTTACTCGACTCATCGCAACTCGACTCGACTCATCGCAGTTCGATGACGCAACTCTGCTCAGCCTCGACTTTCAACTTGACTACACTTCGGTCGACTCCGCTCGACTTTCCTCGACGTGACTCGTCACCGTTGGAGTCGACTAGACACAACTTTTCTCGACACGACGCTTCATCGCTTGACTGCTCGACTCGACCCGACTCGGCTGCACTCGACTTTACTCGACTCATCCCAACTCGACTCGACTCATCGCAGTTCGATGCAACTCTGCTCACCTCGACTTTCAACTTGACTACACTTGGTCGACTCCGCTCGACTTTCCTCGACGTGACTCGTCACCGTTGGAGTCGACTAGACACAACTTTTCTCGACACCACGCTTCATCGCTTGACTCTGCTCGACTCGACCGACTCGGCTGCACTCGACTTTACTCGACTCATCCCAACTCGACTCGACTCATCGCAGTTCGACGCAACTCTGCTCAACTCGACTTTCAACTTGACTACACTTCAGTCGACTCCACTCGACTTTCCTCGACGTGACTCGTCACCGTTGGAGTCGACTAGACACAACTTTTCTCGACACCACGCTTCATCGCTTGACTCTGCTCGACTCGACTCGACTCGGCTTCACTCGACTTTACTCGACTCATCCCAACTCGACTCGACTCATCGCAGTTCGACGCAACTCTGCTCACCTCGACTTTCAACTTGACTACACTTTGGTCGACTCCGCTCGACTTTCCTCGACGTGACTCGTCACCGTTGGAGTTGACTAGACACAACTTTTCTCGACACGACGCTTCATCGCTTGACTATCCTTCGACTCGACCCGACTCGGCTGCACTCGACTTTACTCGACTCATCCCAACTCGACTCGACTCATCGTTGTTCGTTCGTTCGACGCAACTCTGCTCAGCTCGACTTTCAACTTGACTACCGGTTCGGTCGACTCCGCTCGACTTTCCTCGACGTGACTCGTCACGTTGGAGTCGACTAGACACAACTTTTCTCGACACGACGCTTCATCGCTTGACTCTGCTCGACTCGACCCGACTCGGCTGCACTCGACTTTACTCGACTCATCCAACTCGACTCGACTCATCGCAATTCGACGCAACTCTGCTCAGCTCGACTTTCAACTTGACTACACTTTGGTCGACTCCGCTCGACTTTCCTCGACGTGACTCGTCACCGTTGGAGTCGACTAGACACAACTTTTCTCGACACGACGCTTCATCGCTTGACTCTGCTCGACTCGACTCCGACTCGGCTGCACTCGACTTTACTCGACTCATCCCAACTCGACTCGACTCATCGCAGTTCGACGCAACTCTGCTCACCTCGACTTTCAACTTGACTACACTTTGGTCGACTCCGCTCGACTTTCCTCGACGTGACTCGTCACCGTTGGAGTCGACTAGACACAACTTTTCTCGACACGACGCTTCATCGCTTGACTCGTACCTCGACTCCGACTTATCAACTCGACTTTACTCGACTCATCCCAACTCGACTCGACTCATCGCAGTTCGACGCAACTCTGCTCAGGCTCGACTTTCAACTTGACTACACTCGGTCGACTCCGCTCGACTTTCCTCGACGTGACTCGTCACCATTGAGTCGACTAGACACAACTTTTCTCGACACGACGCTTCATCGCTTGACTATGCTCGACTCGACCCGACTCGGCTGCACTCGACTTTACTCGACTCATCCCAACTCGACTCGACTCATCGCAGTTCGACGCAACTCTGCTCAGCTCGACTTTCAACTTGACTACACTTTCATCGACTCTACTCGCTCGACTTTCCTCGACGTGACTCGTCACCGTTGGAGTCGACTAGACACAACTTTTCTCGACACGACGCTTCATCGCTTGACTCTGCTCGACTCGACCCGACTCGGCTGCACTCGACTTTACTCGACTCATCCCAACTCGACTCGACTCATCGCAGTTCGACGCAACTCTACTTGCTCAGCTCGACTTTCAACTTGACTACACTTTCGGTCGACTCCGCTCGACTTTCCTCGACGTGACTCGTCACCGTTGGAGTCGACTAGACACAACTTTTCTCGACACGACGCTTCATCGCTTGACTCGTGCTCGACTCGACCCGACTCGGCTGCACTCGACTTTACTCGACTCATCCCAACTCGACTCGACTCATCGCAGTTCGACGCAACTCTGCTCTCGGCTCGACTTTCAACTTGACTACACTTCGGTCGACTCCGCTCGACTTTCCTCGACGTGACTCGTCACCGTTGGAGTCGACTAGACACAACTTTTCTCGACACGACGCTTCATCGCTTGACTCTCGACTCGACCCCGACTCGGCTGCACTCGACTTTACTCGACTCATCCCAACTCGACTCGACTCATCGCAGTTCGACGCAACTCTGCTCAGCTCGACTTTCAACTTGACTACACTTCGATCGACTCCGCTCGACTTTCCTCGACGTGACTCGTCACCGTTGGAGTCGACTAGACACAACTTTTCTCGACACGACGCTTCATCGCTTGACTCTCTCGACTCGACCCGACTCTGTTGCACTCGACTTTACTCGACTCATCCCAACTCGACTCGACTCATCGCGATTCGGCGCAACTCTTCGCTCGACTTTCAACTTGACTACACTTCGGTCGACTCCCCGACTTTCGTCGACGTGACTCGTCACCGTTGGGTCGACTAGACACAACTTTCTCGACACACGACGCTTCATCGCTTGACTCTGTCTCGACTCGGCCCCTCGGCTGCACTCGACTTTACTCGACTCATCCCAACTCGACTCGACTCATCGCAGTTCGACGCAACTCTGCTCAACTCGACTTTCAACTTGACTACACTTCCATCGACTCCGCTCGACTTTCCTCGACGTGACTCGTCACCGTTGGAGTGACTAGACAAAACTTTTCTCGACACGACGCTTCATCGCTTGACTCTGCTCAACTCGACCCGACTCGGCTGCACTCGACTTTACTCGACTCATCCCAACTCGACTCACTCATCGCGCACGCAACTCTCTCGGCTCGACTTTCAACTTGACTACACTTTGTCGACTCACTCGACTTTCCTCGACGTGACTCCTCACCGTTGGAGTCGACTAGACACAACTTTTCTCGACACGACGCTTCATCGCTTGACTCTGCTCGACTCGACCAGACTCGGCTGCACTCGACTTTACTCGACTCATCCCAACTCGACTCGACTCATCGCAGTTCGATGCAACTCTGCTCACCTCGACTTTCAACTTGACTACACTTTCGACTCCGCTCGACTTTCCTCGACGTGACTCCTCGTCACCGTTGGAGTCGACTAGACACAACTTTTCTCGACACGACGCTTCATCGCTTGACTGTGCTCGACTCGACCCGACTCGGCTGCACTCGACTTTACTCGACTCATCCCAACTCGACTCGACTCATCGCAGTTCGACGCAACTCTACTCACCTCGACTTTCAACTTGACTACACTTGGCCGACTCCGCTCGACTTTCCTTGACGTGACTCGTCACCGTTGGAGTCGACTAGACACAACTTTCTCGACACGACGCTTCATCGCTTGACTCTGCTCGACTCGACCCGACTCGGTTGCACTCGACTTTACTCGACTCATCCCAACTCGACTCGACTCATCGCAGTTCGACGCAACTCTGCTCAGCTCGACTTTCAACTTGACTACACTTTCATCGACTCCTCGACTTTCCTCGACGTGACTCGTCACCGTTGGAGCCGACTAGACACAACTTTTCTCGACACAACGCTTCATCGCTTGACTCTGTCGACTCGACCCGACTCTGCACTCGACTTTACTCGACTCATCCCAACTCGACTCGAACTCATCGCAGTTCGACGCAACTCTGCTCACCTCGACTTTCAACTTGACTACACTTCGGTCGACTCCGCTCGACTTTCCTCGACGTGACTCGTCACCGTTGGAGTCGACTAGACACAACTTTTCTCGACACGACGCTTCATCGCTTGACTCTGCTCGACTCGACCCGACTCGGCTGCACTCGACTTTACTCGACTCATCCCAACTCGACTCGACTCATCGCAGTTCGACGCAACTCTGCTCAGCTCGACTTTCAACTTGACTACACTTCGTCGACTCCGCTCGACTTTCCTCGACGTGACTCGTCACCGTTGGAGTCGACTAGACACAACTTTTCTCGACACGACGCTTCATCGCTTGACTCGTGCTCGACTCGACTCGACTCGGCTGCACTCGACTTTACTCGACTCATCCCAACTCGACTCGACTCATCGCTGTTCGACGCAACTCTGCTCAGCTCGACTTTCAACTTGACTACACTTCGGTCGACTCCGCTCGACTTTCCTCGACGTGACTCGTCACCGTTGGAGTCGACTAGACACAACTTTTCTCGACACGACGCTTCATCGCTTGACTACTGCTCGACTCGACCCGACTCGGCTGCACTCGACTTTACTCGACTCATCCCAACTCGACTCGACTCATCGCAGTTCGACGCAACTCTTCTCAGCTCGACTTTCAACTTGACTACACTTCGGTCGACTCCGCTCGACTTTCCTCGACGTGACTCGTCACCGTTGGAGTCGACTAGACACAACTTTCTCGACACGACGCTTCATCGCTTGACTCTGCTCGACTCGACCCGACTCGGCTGCACTCGACTTTACTCGACTTATCCCAACTCGACTCGACTCATCGTAGTTCGACGCAACTCGCTCAGCGACTTTCAACTTGACTACACTTGGCCGACTCCCTCGACTTTCCTCGACGTGACTCGTCACCGTTGGAGTCGACTAGACACAACTTTTCTCGACACGACGCTTCATCGCTTGACACTGCTCGACTCGACCCGACTCGGCTGCACTCGACTTTACTCGACTCATCGCCCAACTCGACTCGACTCATCATCGCAGTTCGACGCAACTGCTCAGCTCGACTTTCAACTTGACTACACTTCGATCGACTCCGCTCGACTTTCCTCGACGTGACTCGTCACCGTTGGAGTCAACTAGACAAAACTTTCTCGACACGACGCTTCATCGCTTGACTCTGCTCGACTCGACCCGGCTACACTCGACTTTACTCGACTCATCCCAACTCGACTCGACTCATCGCAGTTCGACGCAACTCTGCTCAGCTCGACTTTCAACTTGACTACACTTGATCGACTCCCTCGACTTTCCTCGACATGACTCGTCACCGTTGGAGTCGACTAGACACAACTTTTCTTGACACGACGCTTCATCGCTTGACTCTGCTCGACTCGACCCGACTCGGCTGCACTCGACTTTACTCGACTCATCCCAACTCGACTCGACTCATCGCAGTTCGACGCAACTCTGCTCACCTCGACTTTCAACTTGACTACACTTCGGTTGACTCCGCGACTTTCCTCGACGTGACTCGTCACCGTTGGAGTCGACTAGACACAACTTTTCTCGACACGACGCTTCATCGCTTGACTCTGCTCGACTCGACCCGACTCGGCTGCACTCGACTTTACTCGACTCATCCCAACTCGACTCGACTCATCGCAGTTCGACGCAACTCTACTCACCTCGACTTTCAACTTGACTACACTTCGATCGACTCCGCTCGACTTTCTTCGACGTGACTCGTCACCGTTGGAGTCGACTAGACACAACTTTTCTCGACACGACGCTTCATCGCTTGACTCGTCGACTCGACCCGACTCGGCTGCACTCGACTTTACTCGACTCATCCCAACTCGACTCGACTCATCGAAGTTCGACGCAACTTTGCTCAGCTCGACTTTCAACTTGACTACACTCGGTCGACTCCGCTCGACTTTCCTCGACGTGACTCATCACCGTTGGAGTCGACTAGACATAACTTTTCTCGACACGACGCTTCATCGCGACTCGCTCGACTTCGACTCGACTTTGCACTCGACTTTACTCGACTCATCCCAACCCGACACGAACTCATCGCGATTCGACGCAACTCTTTGCTCAGCTCGACTTTCAACTTGACTACACTTCGATTGACTCCGCTCGACTTTCCTCGACGTGACTCGTCACCGTTGGAGTCGACTAGACACAACTTTTGGGACACGACGCTTCATCGCGCTTGAGTGTGCTCGACTCGACCCGACTCGGTGCACTCACTTTACTCGACTCATCCCAACTCGACTCGACTCATCGCAGTTGACGCAACTCGCTCACTCGACTTTCAAACTTGACTACACTTTGATTGACTCGCTCGAACTTTCCTCGACGTGACTCGTCACCGTTGGAGTCGACTAGACACAACTTTTCTCGACACGACGCTCATCGCTTGACTCTGCTCGACTCGACCCGACTCGGCTGCACTCGACTTTACTCGACTCATCCCAACTCGACTCGACTCATCGCAGTTCGACGAAACTCTACTCGGCTCGACTTTCAACTTGACTACACTTCGGTCGACTCCACTCGACTTTCCTCGACGTGACTCGTCACCGTTGGAGTCGACTAGACACAACTTTTCTCGACACGACGCTTCATCGTTTGACTCTTCTCGACCCGACTCGGCTGCACTCGACTTTACTCGACTCATCCCACTCAACTCGACTCATCGCAGTTCGACGCAACTCTTCTCAGCTCGACTTTCAACTTGACTACACTTCGGTCGACTCCGCTCGACTTTCCTCGACGTGACTCGTCACCGTTGGAGTCGACTAGACACAACTTTTCTCGACACGACGCTTCATCGCTTGACTCTGCTCGACTCGACCCGACTCGGCTGCACTCGACTTTACTCGACTCATCCAACTCGACTCGACTCATCGCGTCGATGCAACTTTCACTCGACTTTCAACTTGACTACACTTCCGTCGACTCCGCTCGACTTTCCTCGACGTGACTCGTCACGTTGGAGTCGACTAGACACAACTTTTCTCGACACGACGCTTCATCGCTTGACTCTGCTCGACTCGACCCGACTTGGCTGCACTCGACTTTACTCGACTCATCCCAACTCGACTCGACTCATCGCAGTTCGACGCAACTCTGCTCAGCTCGACTTTCAACTTGACTACACTTGATCGACTCCGCTCGACTTTCCTCGACGTGACTCGTCACCGTTGGAGTCGACTAGACACAACTTTTCTCGACACGACGCTTCATCGCTTGACCATGCTCGACTCGACCCGACTCGGCTGCACTCGACTTTACTCGACACATTCCTACTCGACTCGACTCATCGAAGTTCGACGCAACTCTACCCAGCTCGACTTTCAACTTGACTACACTTCCGTCGACTCCGCTCGACTTTCCTCGACGTGACTCGTCACCGTTGGAGTCGACTAGACAAAACTTTTCTCGACACGACGCTTCATCGCTTGACTCTTCTCGACTCGACCCGACTCGGCTGCACTCGACTTTACTCGACTCATCCCAACTCGACACGACTCATCGCAGTTCGATGCAACTCTGCTCAACTCGACCCTCAACTTGACTACACTTCGGTCGACTCCGCTCGACTTTCCTCGACGTGACTCGTCACCGTTGGAGTCGACTAGACACAACTTTTCTCGACACGACGCTTCATCGCTTGACTCTGCTCGACTCGACCCGACTCGGCTGCACTCGACTTTACTCGACTCATCCCAACTCGACTCGACTCATCGCAGTTCGACGCAACTCTGCTCAGCTCGACTTTCAACTTGACTACACTTCGTCGACTCCGCTCGACTTTCCTCGACGTGACTCACCGTTGGAGTCGACTAGACACAACTTTTCTCGACACGACGCTTCATCGCTTGACTCTGCTCGACTCGACCCGACTCGGCTTGCACTCGACTCGACTCGACTCATCCCAACTCGACTCGAATCATTCGCAGCTCGACTCTCTCGCTCACCTCGACTTTCAACTTGACTACACTTTGGTCGACTCCGCTCGACTTTCCTCGACGTGACTCGTCACCGTTGGAGTCGACTAGACACAACTTTTCTCGACACGACGCTTCATCGCTTGACTCGTTTGGACTCGACTCGACTCGACTCATCCCAACTCGACTCGACTCATCGCAGTTCGACGCAACTCTGCTCAGCTCGACTTTCAACTTGACTACACTTCCAGTCGACTCCGCTCGACTTTCCTCGACGTGACTCGTCACCGTTGGAGTCGACTAGACACAAATTTTCTCGACACGACCACTTCATCGCTTGACTCGCTCTCGACTCGACTCGACTCGGCTGCCGACTTTACTCGAACTCATCCCAACTCGACTCGACTCATCGCAGTTCGACGCAACTCTGCTCACCTCGACTTTCAACTTGACTACACTTCAGTCGACTCCGCTCGACTTTCGTC
Organism: Canavalia ensiformis; assembly: GCA_026541065.1. Lineage (NCBI taxonomy): Eukaryota > Viridiplantae > Streptophyta > Magnoliopsida > Fabales > Fabaceae > Canavalia > Canavalia ensiformis. The sequence continues at coordinate 93,588 of JAMKYM010000640.1, read as the reverse complement.
GACGTGGCTATTCACCGTTGGAGTCGACTAGACAGAAATTTTCTCGACACGACACTTCATCGCTTGACTCTGCTCGACTCGACCCGACTCGGGTGCACTCGACTTTACTCGACTCATCCCAGTTCGACGCAACTCTACTCAGCTCGACTTTCAACTTGACTACACTTTGGTCGACTCCGCTTGACTTTCCTCGACGTGACTCCTCACCGTTGGAGTCGACTAGACACAACTTTTCTCGACACGACGCTTCATCGCTTGACTGCTCGACTCGACCCGACTCGGCCGCACTCGACTTTCTCGACTCATCCCACTCGACTCGACTCATTCGATGCAACGCAACCGTCACCTCGACTTTCAACTTGACTACACTTTGATTCGACTCCGCTCGACTTTCTCGACGTGACTCGTCACCGTTGGAGTCGACTAGACAAAACTTTTCTCGACACGACGCTTCATCGCTTGACTCTGCTCGACTCGACTCGACTCGGCTGCACTCAACTTTACTCGACTCATCCCATCGACTCGACTCATCGCGGTTTCGACGCAACTCTAGTCAACTCGACTTTCAACTTGACTACACTTTCGGTCGACTCCGCTCGACTTTCCTCGATGTGACTCGTCACCGTTGGAGTCGACTAGACACAACTTTTCTCGACACGACGCTTCATCGCTTGACTCACTCGACTCGACCCGACTGCCGATCGATTCTTACTCGACTCATCCCAACTCGACTTGACTCATCGCGATTCGACGCAACTCTCTCAGCTCGACATTCAACTTGACTACACTTTGATTGACTCGCTGAATTTCTCGACGTGACTTGTCCCGTTGAGTCGAACTAGACACAACCTTTCTCGACACGACGCTTCATCGCTTGAGTCTGCTCGACTCGACCCGACTCGGCTGCACTTTATTCATCCCACTCGACTCGACTCATCGCATTCGACGCAACTCGCTCGCTCGACTAACTCGACTACACTCGACGACTCCGCTCGACTTTCCTCGACGTGACTCCTCACCGTTGGAGTCGACTAGACATAACATTTCTCGACGGGATGCTTCATCGCTTGACTTTGCTCAACTCGACCCGACTTGGCTATCTTATTCGACTTCATCCCAACGACTCGACTCATCGGAGTTCGACGCAACTCTGCTCGATCGACTTTCAACTTGACTACACTTTGGTCGACTCCGCTTCGACTTCCTCGACGTGGACTCGTCATCGTTGGAGTCACTAGACACAAACTTTTCTCGACACGACGCTTCATCGTTTGATCTTCCGACTCGACTTGGACTCTCGAGCTCATCCCAACTTACTCGACTCATCGCTTCGACGCAACTCCATTCTTCAACTTGACTAACTTCGGTGGACTCGCTAGACTTTCTCGATGTGACTCGTCACCGTTGGAGTCAACTAGACACAACTTTTCTCGACACGACGCTTCATCGCTTGACTGTTGGACTCGACAGACTCGGTGCACTTGACTCACTCGACTCATGCCGACTAGACTCGACTAAACGCAGTTCGACGCAACTCTACTCAGCTCGACTTTCAACTTGACTACACTTTGATCGACTATGCTCGACTTTCCTAGACGTGAATCGTCACCGTTGGAGTCGACTAGACACAACTTTTCTCGACACGACGCTTCATCGATTGATCTGCTCGAGTCGACCCGACTTGGAGTTGCACTCCCTTTACTCGGCTCATCCCAACTCGACTCGACTCATCGCAGTTCGACGCAACTCTGCTCAGCTCGACTTTCAACTTGACTACACTTTGGTCGACTCCGTTCAACTTTCCTCGACGTGACTCCTCACCGTTGGAGTCGACTAGACAGAACTTTTCTTGACAGGACGCTTCATCGCGTGACTCTGCTCAACTCGCCCTAATCGGTTCCACTCCATTCTACTCGACTCATCCCAACTCAACTCGACTCCTCGCAGTTCGATGCAACTCTGCTCAGCTCGACCTTCAACTTGACTACACTTCGGTCGACTCCGCTCGACTTTCCTCGACGTGACTCGTCACCGTTGGAGTCGACTAGACACAACTTTTCTCGACACGACGCTTCATCGCCTGACTCTGCTCGATTCGACCCGACTTGGCTGCACTCGACTTTACTCGACTCATCCCAACTCGACTCGACTAAACGCAGTTCGACGCAACTCTGCTGAGCTAGACTTTCAACTTGACCACACTTTCATCGACTCCGCTCGACTTTCCTCGATGTCACGCATCATCGTTGGAGTCGACTAGACACAACTTTTCTCGACACGAAGCTTCATCGCCTTACTCTGCTCAACTAGACCCGACTCGGCTGCACGACTTTACTCGACTCATCCCAACTAGACTCGACTCCATCGCGAATTCGACGCAACTCTTTTCGCCTCGACTTTCAACTTGACTAACTACACCATCGACTCCGCTCGACTTTCCTCGTGACTCGTCACCGTTGGAGTTGACTAGACAAAACTTTTCTCGACACGACGCTTCATCGGCTTAGTCTGCTGAACTAGACCCGACTCAGTGCCCTCCACTCAACTCGACTCATGCCGACTAGACTCGACTAAACGCAGTTCGACGCAACTCTACTCAGCTCGACTTTCAACTTGACTACACTTCATCGACTGCTCGACTTTCCTCGACGTGAATCGTCACCGTTGGAGTCGACTAGACACAACTTTTTCTCGACACGGCGCTTCATCGATTTATTCTGCTCAACTAGTCCCGACTTGGCTGCACCCAACTCTACTCGACTCATCCGAACTCGACACAACTAATCGCAGTTCGACGCAACTCTGCTCAGCTCGACTTTCAACTTGACTACACCTTAATCGATTCCGTTCAACTTTCCACAACGTGACTCCTCACCGTTGGAGTCGACTAGACAGAACTTTTCTTGACACGATCTTCATCGCGTGACTGCTCTCAACTCGCCTGTCGGTTCCCGCTCCATTCCTGCTCGACTCATCCAACTCAACTCGACTCCTCGCGATTCGATGCAACTCTGCTATTTCGACCGCAACTTGACTACACTTCGATCGACTCCGCTCGACTCTCCTTGACGCGAGTCGTCACCGTTGGAGTCGACTAGACACAACTTTTCTCGGCTAGACGCTTCATCGCCTTACTCTACTCAACTAGACCCGACTTGGTGCACTTCACTCTACTCGACTCATCCCAACTCGACTTCGACTAAATGCGGTTCAGCGACGCAACTCTCTGCCCTAGACTTTCAACTTGACCACTTTCATCGACTCCGCTCGACTTTCCTCGATGTCACGCATCATCGCGTGAGTCGATCAGACACAACTTTCCTCGAGCCAGCAGAGTTGCGTCGAATCGCGATTATTCGAGTCGAATGATAAGTCCAAGACAAGGCAAACGGCCTGCCCAGTTGACCAGAGTAAGGCGATTAAGCGTCGTGTTGAGAAAAGTTGTGTTTAGTTGACTCCAACGGTGACGACTCACGTCCAGGAAAGTCGAGCGTGGAGTCGATCAAAGTGTAGTCGCTGGAAAGCTCAGCTGAGCAAAGTCGCTCGAACTACGATGAGTCGAGTCGAGTTGCTGCGCCCGAGACGGGTTGTGTCGAGAAGAGTCAAGCGATCACACAAGTTGAGAAAAGATATGTTTAGTCGACTTGGCGGTGAGGAGTCACGAGGATAGTCGAGCGTGAGGCGATCAAAGTTTAATCAAGTTGAAAGTCGAAATTTCAGCTTCTAATACGTCAACTGCGATTAGTCGAGTCGAGTTGGGATGAGTCGAGTAGAATGGAGTGCAGCCGAGTCGGGTCGAGTTGAGCAGAGTCAAGCGATGAAGCGTCCTGTCGAGAAAAGCATTATGGCCGACTCCAACAATGAGGAGTCACGTCGAGGAAAGCTCGAGCGGATTCGATCAAAGTGTAGTCGGGTTCAAAATCGAGCCGGAGTAAAGTTGTCGAACTGCGACATGAGTCGAGTCGAGTCTAGGCGCCGAGACTGCCGTGTCGAGAAGAGGGCGAAGCAATCAAGCGTCGTATCGAGAAAGGTTGTGTTAATCGACTCCAACGGTGAGGACTGACGTCGAGGAAACTCGAGCGGAGTCGATCAAAGTGTAGTGAAGTTGAAGTCGAATGAGCAAAGTTGCATCAAATCGATTAGTCGAGTCGAAATGGATAAGTCGATGCAGTGTAGTGCAGCCGAGTCGGGTCTAGTTGAGCAGAGTAAGGCGATTAAGCGTCGTGTCGAGAAAATTTGTGTTTAGTCAACTCAAACGGTGACGAGTCACGTCCAGAAAAGTCGAGCGGAGTCGATCAAAGTGTAGTCAAGTTGAAAGTCGAGCTGAGCAAAGTTGCGTCGAACTACGATGAGTCGAGTCGAGCCAAGGGCAGCCGAGACGGGTTGTGTCGAGAAGAGTCAAGCGATCAAGCATCGTGTTGAGAAAAGATATGTTTAGTCGACTCTAACGGTGAGGAGTCACGTCGACGATAGTCGGCGGGAGGCGATCAAGATTAGTCAAGTTGAAAGTCAGTCGACGAGTTGAAATGCTGGGTTGAGTCGAGTCGAGTTGGGATGAGTCGAGTAGAATGGAGTGCAGCCGAGTCAGGTCAAGTTGAGCAGAGTCAAGCGATGAAGCGTCCTGTCGAGAAAAGTTATGGCTAGTCGACTCCAACAATGAGGAGTCACGTCGAGGAAAGTCGAGCGGAGTCGATCAAAGTGTAGTCAAGTTGAAAGTTGAGCTGAGCAAAGTTGCGTCGAACTGCGATGAGTCGAGTCTAGGGCAGCCGAGACGGGTCGTGTCGAGAAGAGTCAAGCAATCAAGCATCGTATCGAGAAAGGTTGTGTTAATCGACTCCAATCAAGGGGAGTCACGTCGGAAACTCGGCGGAGTCGATCAAAGTGTAGTGAAATTGAAGGTCTAGGAAAGCGAGTTGCGTCGAATCGATTAGTCGAGTCGGGCGGGATAAGTCGGACGGTGTGGTGCAGAAGTCGGGTCTAGTTGGAGTATTAGAGAGTAAGGCGATTAAGCATCGTGTCGAGTGAATTCATTTAGTCAACTCCAAACGGTGACGAGTCACGTCCCCGAGGAAAGTCGAGCGGAGTCGATCAAAGTGTAGTCAAGTTGAAAGTCGAGCTGAGCAAAGTTGCGTCGAACTACGATGAGTCGAGTCGAGCCAAGGGCAGCCGAGACGGGTTGTGTCGAGAAGAGTTAAGCGATCAAGCATCGTGTTGAGAAAAGATATGTTTAGTCGACTCTAACGGTGAGGAGTCACGTCGAGGATAGTCGAGCGGAGGCGATCAAAGTTTAGTCAAGTTGAAAGTCGGGCTGAGCGAGTTGCGATCGAACCAAGATTATTAGTCGAGTTAGGATGATTCGAGTAGAATGAGTGCGGAGTCAGTCAAGTTGAGAAGAGTCAAGCGATGAAGCGTCTCCGAGAAAGTCATCGCTAGTCGACTCTAACAATGAGGGAGCCCACGTCGGGAAAGTCGAAGGAGTCGATCAAAGTGTTTGTCAAGTTGAAAGTCGAGCTGAACAAAGTTGAATCGAATCACGATGAGTCGAGTCGAGTCTAGGGCACAGAGACGGCAGATTTCCGAGAAGAGTCAAGAAATCAAGCGTCCTACCGAGAAAGGTTGTGTTAATCGACTCAACGGTGAGGATCGGCGATCGATGAAACTCGAGCGGAGTCGATCAAAGTGTAAGGACGCTCAAGGTCAAGCCGAGCATAGTTGCGTAACGCTATTAGTCGGCGTCGCCGGATAAGTCAGTCTACAAAGGTAGGTGCGACGAGTCGGGTCTAGCGATTGAAGCGGAAGTAAGGCGATTAAGCGTCGTGTCGAGAAAAGTTGTGTTTAGTCGACTCAACGGTGACGAGTCACGTGCGAGAAAGTCGAGCGAGCCATCAAAGTGTAGTCAAGTTAAAAGTCGAGGCGAGCAAAGTTGCGTCGAATCTGCGAGTCGGGGACGAGTTGGGATGAGTCGAGTTCGAGTCAAGGGCAGCCGAGACGGGTTGTGTCGAAGAGTCAAGCGATCAAGCATCGGGTGTAAGAAAAGATATGTTTAGTCGACTTTAGGGTGGTGAGTCACGTCGAGGATAGTCGGAGTCGATCAAAGTTTAGTCAAGTTGAAAGTCGAAAGGAAGCGAGCTACGTCGGGTGCGATTAGTCGAATCGAGTTGGGATGAGTCGAGTACAATGGAGTCTCAAACAGTTCGGGTCGGGATTGAGCGGTCCAAGCGATGAAGCGTCACGTCGAGAAAAGTTATGGCTAGTCCACTCCAACCATGAGGAATCGACGGAAAGTCGAGCGGAGTCGATCAAAGTGTAGTCAAGTTGAAAGTCGAAAGCGACAAAGTTGCATGCGATGGTCGATCGAGTTGGGATGAGTTGAGTCGAGTCTAGGGAAGCCGTGTGGGCTGTATTCGAGAAGAGTCAAGCAATCAAGCGGATCGTATCGAGAAAGGTTGTGTTAATCGACTCCAACGGTGAGGACTAACGTCGAGAAACTTCGGCGAGTCGATCAAAGTGTAGTGAATCAAGGTCGGCGAGCGAGATGCATCGAATGCGGTGAGTCGAAATCGAGGCGGACTCGGTCAAACATATCAGTAGTGCGGCGAAATGGGTCTAGTTGAGCGAGTAAAAGGCGATTAAGCGTCGTGTTGAGAAAGTTGTGTTTAATGACTCCAACGGTGACGAAGTCCGCCGGGAAAGTCGAGAAGTCGACCAAAGTGTAAAGTTGAGCCGAAATGGCGCAAAGTTGCGTTGAACTACGATAAGTCCTAGTCGAACCAGAGCGATGAGACGGGTTGTGTCGAGAAGAGGTAGCGTCAAGCATCGTGTTGAGGAAAAGATATGTTTAGTCGACTCTAACGGTGAGTGAGTCACGTCGAGGATAGTCGAAAGTGAGGCGATCAAAGTTTAGTCAAGTTGAAATCGAAATTTGACCATTGCCGATCGAGACTGATGAGTCGAGTCGAGTTGGGATGAGTTGAGTAAAATGGAGGCAAACAGTCGGAATCGAGGGGAGCGAGTCAAGCGATGAAGCGCCTCCGCTCGAAAAGTCATTCGCTAGTCGACTCTGACAATGAGGGAGCCACGGGCGAGGAAAGTCAAGTGAGTCGATCAAAGTGTTGTCAAGTTGAAGAAGTCGAGGTGAACAAAGTTGCGTCGAATGCGATGAAGTCGAGTCGAGTCTAGAAGTGCTCAGACGGTTCGTGTCGAGAAGAGTTAAGCAATGAAGGCCGTATCGAAAGGTTGTGTTCGTCGACTCCAACGGTGAGCCACGTCGAGGAAACGGGCGGTCGATCAAAGTGTAGTGAAGTTGAAGGAGTCGGTGAGCATAGTTGCGATCGAACTGCTATTAGTCGAGTCGAGGCGGGATAAGTCGGTACGGTGTAGTGCGGCAGTCGGGTCTAGTTGAGCGAGTAAGGCGATTAACCGTCGTGTCGAGAAAGAGTTGTGTTTAGTCGACTCCAACGGTGACGAGTCGCGTCCGGGAAGGTCGGGCGAAGTCGATCAAGTGTAGTCAGAGTTAAAGTCCAGGCTGGGCAAGTTGTGTCGAACTGCGATGAGTCGAGACGAGTTGGGATGAGTCGAGTCGACTCAAGGGCAGCCGAGACGGGTTGTGTCGAGAAGAGTCAAGCGATGAAGCATCGTGTCAAGAAAAGATATGTTTAGTCGACTCTAACGGTGAGGAGTCACGTCGAGGATGATCGAGCGGGTCGATCAAAGTTTGGTCAAGTTGAAAGTCGAAGCGGAGCGGTGTCACGTTGCGATTAGTCGAATCGAGTTGGGATGAGTCGAGTACAATGGAGTGCAGCCGAGTCGGGTCGAGTTGAGCAGAGTCAAGCGATGAAGCGTTCTGTCGAGAAAGGTTATGGCTAGTCGACTCCCACAATGAGGAGTCACGTCGAGGAAAGTCGAGCGGAGTCGATCAAAGTGTAGTCAAGTTGAAAGTCGAGCTGAGCAAAGTTGCGTCGAACTGCGATGAGTCGAGTCGAGTCTAGGGCAGCCGAGACGGGTCTTGTCGAGAAGAGTCAAGCAATCAAGCGTCGTATCGAGAAAGGTTGTGTTACTCGACTCCAACGGTGAGGAGCGCGTCGAGGAGCTCGGCGGAGTCGATCAAAGTTTAGTGAAGTGAAGGTCGAGGCGAGTAGAGATGCGTTCGAATCGCGATTGGTCGAATCGGGATCGATCCAGTACATTGTAGTGCGGCCGAGTCGGGTCTATTTGAGCAGAGTAAGGCGATTAAGCGTCGTGTAAAGTTGTGTTTAGTTGACTCCAACGGTGACGAGTCACGTCCAGGAAAGTCGAGCGGAGTCGATCAAAGTGTAGTAAAGTTGAAAGTGAAGCTGAGCAAAGTTGCGTTGAACTACGATGAGTCGAGTCGAGCCAAGGGCAGCCGAGACGGGTTGTGTCGAGAAGAGGTAAGCGATCAAGCATCGTGTGGAGAAAAGATATGTTTAGTCGACTCTAACGGTGAGGAGTCACGTCGAGGATTGTCGAGCGGAGGCGATCAAAGTTTAGTCAACTTGAAAGTTGAGCTGAGCAGAGTTGCGTCAAACTGCGATTAGTCGAGTCGAGTTGGGATGAGTTGAGTAGAATGGAGTGCAGCCGAGTCGGGTCGAGTTGAGCAGAGTCAAGCGATGAAGCGTCCTGTTGAAAAAAGTTTTGGCTAGTCGACTCCAACAATGAGGAGTCACGTCGAGGAAAGTTGAGCGGAGTCGATCAAAGTTTAGTCAAGTTCAAAGTCGAGCTAGGCAAAGTTGCGTCGAACTGCGATGAGTCGAGTCGAGTTGGGATGAGTCGAGTCGAGTCTAGGGCAGCCGAGACGGGTCGTGTCGAGAAGAGTGAAGCGATCAAGCATCGTATCGAGAAAAGTTGTGTTAATCGACTTCAACGGTGAGGAGTCACGTCGAGGAAAGTCGAGCAAGGTCGATCAAAGTGTAGTGAAGTTGAAGGGCGAGCTGAGCAGAGTTGCGTCGAACTGCGATTAGTCGACTCGAGTTGCGATAAGTCGAGTAGAGTGTAGTGCAGCCGAGTCGGGTCTAGTTGAGCAGAGTAAGGCGATAAAGCGTCGTGTCGAGAAAAGTTGTGTTTAGTCGACTCCAACGGTGACGAGTCACGTCCGGGGAAAGTCGGTGGGTCGATCAAAGTGTAGTCAAGTTGAAAGTCGAGCTGAGCAATTGCGTCGGCTGAGCGCGAGCCATTGGGTCGGGTCGAGTCAAGGGCGGACGGGTTGTGTCGAGAAAAGTCAAAGTCGTCGTTTCGAAAAAGATATGTTCTAGTCGACTCTAACGGTGAGGAGTCACGTTGAGGATAGTCGAGCAGAGTCGATCAAAGTTTAGTCAAGTTGAAAGTCGAGCAGAGCAGAGTTACGTCGAACTGCGATTAGTCGAGTCGAGTTGGGATGAGTCGAGTAGAATGGAGCGCAGCCGAGTCGGGTCGAGTTGAGCAGAGTCAAGCGATGAAGCGTCCTGTCGAGAAAAGTCATGGCTAGTCGATTCCAACAATAAGGAGCCACGTCGAGGAAAGTCGAGCGAGTCGATCAAAGAGTTGTCAAGTTGAAAGTCGAGCTGAAAAAGTTGCGTCGAATACGATGAATCGAGTCGAGTATGGATGATTAGCGTAAAGTGGAGACGTGTCGTGTCGAGAAGAGTCCCAGCAATCAGCGTCGTGTCGAGAAAAGTTGTGTTAATCGACTCCAACGGTGAGGACTGACGTCGATGAAACTCGAGCGGACTCGATTAAAGTGTAGTGAAGTTGAAGGTCGAGCTGAGCATAGTTGCGTCAGAGCGCTGCGATGAGTCGAGTCGATTAGGATGATAAGTCAAAGTGGTGTAGTGCGGCCGAGTCGGGTCCTAGTTGAGTCAAAACAAGGCGATTAGCGTCGTGTCGAAAAGTTGTGTTTAGTTGACTCCAACGGTGACGAGTCACGTGCGAGTCGGCGAAGTCGATCAAAGTGTAGTCAAGTTAAAGTGAGTTGAGCGGAAGTTGCGTCGAGGCTGCGATGAGTCGAGTCGAGTTGAGATGGTCGAGTCGAGTCAAGTGCGCGGAGACGGGTTGTGTCGAAAGAGTCAAGCGATCAAGCATCATGTCAAGAAAAGATATATGTAGTCGACTCTAACGGTGAGGAGTCACGTCGAGGATAGTCGAGCGGAGTCGATCAAAGTTTAGTCAAGTTGAAAGTCGAGGCGAGAGCACGGCTCGTCGAATGGCGATTAGTCGAATCGAGTTGGGATGAGTAGAGCACAATGGAGTGTACCCGAGTCGGGTCGAGTTGAAGCGAGTCAAGCGATGAAGCGTCTGTCGAAAAAGTTGTGTCTGGTCGACTCAACGGTGAGGAATCACGTCGAGGGAAAGTCGAGCGGGTCGATCAAAGTGTAGTCAAGTTGAAAGTCGAGGCTTTGAGCAAAGTTGCGTCGAACTAGGATGAGTCGACTCGAGTTGGGATGAGTTGAGTAAAGTCTAGGGCAGCCGAGTCGGGTCGAGTTGTCGAGAAAGTCAAGTAATCAGCGTCGTATCAAGAAAGGTTGTGTTAATCGACTCCAACGGTGAGGACGCGTCGAAAACTCGAAGGATTCGATCAAGTGTAGTCAATTGAAGGTCGAGTTAAAAAAGTGCGTCGAAGCTGCGATTAGTCGAGTCGAGTTGTCGTGTCCAGTACATTGTAGTGCGGCGAGTCGGGTCTAGTTGAGCGGGTAGGCGATTAAAGCGTACGTGTCGAAAATTTGTGTTTAGTTGACTCCAACGGTGATGAGTCACGTCGAAAAGTCGAGAGTCGATCAAGTGTAGTCAAGTTGAACGTCGAGGCGAAAAAGTTGCATTGAACTACGATGAGTCGAGTCGAGTTGGGAGGCGGCCAGAGTCGGGTTGTGTCGAGAAGAGGTAAGTGATCAAGCATCGTGTCGAGAAAAAGTTGTTTAGTCGACTCAAACGGTGAGGAGTCACGTCGAGGATATAGTCGTGCGGAGTCGATCAAAGTTTAGTCAAGTTGAAAGTCGAGTGACGAGTTGCGTCAAAGCTGCGATTAGTCGAGTCGATTTGGGATGAGTTGAGTAGAATGGAGGCCGAGTCGGGTCGAGCAGCGAGTCAAGCGATGAAGCGTCCTGTCGAAAAAAGTTTTGTCTAGTCGGCTCCAACAACGAGTCACGTCGAGGAAAGTTGAGCGGAGTCGATCAAAGTTTAGTCAAGTTCAAAGTCGAGCTAGGCAAAGTTGCGTCGAACTAGTGGATCGAGTCGAGTTGGGGATGAGTCGAGTCTAGGAGTCTAGGGAGTTGAGACGGGTCAGTGTCGAGAGACGAGTGAGAAGCGATCAAGCATCGTATCGAGAAAAGTTGTGTCTAGTCGACTCAACGGTGAGGAGTCACGTCGAGGAAAGTCGAGCAAGGTCGATCAAAGTGTAGTGAAGTTGAAGGGCGAGCTGAGCAGAGTTGCGTCGAACTGCGATTAGTCGACTCGAGTTGCGATAAGTCGAGTAGAGTGTAGTGCAGCCGAGTCGGGTCTAGTTGAGCAGAGTAAGGCGATAAAGCGTCGTGTCGAGAAAAGTTGTGTTTAGTCGACTCCAACGGTGACGAGTCACGTCCAGGAAAGTCGAGTGGAGTCGATCAAAGTGTAGTCAAGTTGAAAGTCGAGCTGAGCAAAGTTGCGTCGAACTGCGATGAGTCGAGTCGAGTTGGGTTGAGTCGAGTCGAGTCAAGGGCAGCCGAGACGGGTTGTGTCGAGAAGAGTCAAGCGATCAAGCGTCGTGTCGAGAAAAGATATGTTTAGTCGACTCTAACGGTGAGGAGTCACGTTGAGGATAGTCGAGCGGAGTCGATCAAAGTTTAGTCAAGTTGAAAGTCGAGCAGAGCAGAGCTACGTCGAATGGCGATTAGTCGAATCGAGTTGGGATGAGTCGAGTACAATGGAGTGCAGCCGAGTCGGGTCGAGTTGAGCAGAGTCAAGCGATGAAGCGTCCTGTCGAGAAAAGTTATGGCTAGTCGACTCCAACCATGAGGAATCACGTCGAGGAAAGTCGAGCGGAGTCGATCAAAGTGTAGTCAAGTTGAAAGTCGAGCTGAGCAAAGTTGCGTCGAACTGCGATGAGTCGACTCGAGTTGGGATGAGTTGAGTCGAGTCTAGGGCAGCCGAGACGGGTCTTGTCGAGAAGAGTCAAGCAATCAAGCGTCGTATCAAGAAAGGTTGTGTTAATCGACTCCAACGGTGAGGACTGACGTCGAGAAAACTCGAGCGGATTCGATCAAAGTGTAGTGAATTGAAGGTCGAGCTGAGCAGAGATGCGTCGAACTGCGATTAGTCGAGTCGAGCTGGGATCAGTCCAGTACATTGTAGTGCAGCCGAGTCGGGTCTAGTTGAGCAGAGTAAGGCGATTAAGCGTCGTGTCGAGAAAAGTTGTGTTTAGTTGACTCCAACGGTGACGAGTCACGTCCAGGAAAGTCGAGCAGAGTCGATCAAACTATAGTCAAGTTGAACGTCGAGCTGAGCAAAGTTGCGTTGAACTACGATGAGTCGAGTCGAGCCAAGGGCAGCCGAGACGGGTTGTGTCGAGAAGAGGTAAGTGATCAAGCATCGTGTTGAGAAAAGATATGTTTAGTCGACTCTAACGGTGAGGAGTCACGTCGAGGATAGTCGAGCGGAGGCGATCAAAGTTTAGTCAAGTTGAAAGTCGAGCTGAGCAGAGTTGCGTCAAACTGCGATTAGTCGAGTCGAGTTGGGATGAGTTGAGTAGAATGGAGTGCAGCCGAGTCGGGTCGAGTTGAGTAGAGTCAAGCGATGAAGCGTCCTGTCGAAAAAAGTTTTGTCTAGTCGACTCCAACAATGAGGAGTCACGTCGAGGAAAGTCGAGCGGAGTCGATCAAAGTTTAGTCAAGTTCAAAGTCGAGCTAGGCAAAGTTGCGTCCGGCTACGATGAGTCGAGTCTGAGTTAGGATGAGTCGAGTAAAGTCAAGTGCAGCGAGTCGGGTCGAGTCGAGCAGAGTCAAGCGATCAAGCGTCGTGTCGAGAAAAGTTGTTTCTGAGTCGACTCAACGGTGACGAGTCACGTCGAGGAAGGTCGTGTGGAGTGGACCGAAGTGTAGTCAAGTTGAAAGTAGAGGCTAAGCAGTTGCGTCGAATCTGCGATTAGTCGAGTCGAGTTGGATGTGTCGAGTAGAGTGTAGTGCAGCCGGGTCGGGTCTGGTCGAGCAAGTCAGCGATAAAGCGTCGTGTCGAGAAAAGTTGTGTCTAGTCGACTCCAACGGTGATGAGTCACGTCCGGGAAAGTCGAGTGGAGTCGATCAAAGTGTAGTCAAGTTGAAGTCGAGTTGAGTAGAGTTGCGTCGAATCACGATGAGTCGAGTCGAGTTGGGATGAGTCGAAGTAAAGTCAAGGACAAATGCGACTCGGGTCGTGTCGAGAAGAGTCAGCGATGAAAAGCGTCGTGTCGAGAAAAGATATGTTTAGTCGACTCCAACGGTGAGAGGAGTCACGTTGAGGATAGTCGAGGGAGTCGATCAAAGTTTAGTCAAGTTGAAAGTCGAAGCTGAAGCGTTACGTCGAACTGCGATTATCGAGGGGTTGGGATGAGTCGAGTAGAATGGAGTGCATCCTAAGTCGGGTGTTCGAGTTAATGGAAGTCAAGCGATGATGAAGCGTGTGTCGAGAAAAGTCATGGTCTAGTCGATTCCAACAATGAGGAGCCACGTCGAGGAAAGTCGAGCGGAGTCGATCAGCGAGTGTAATCAAGTTGAAAGTCGAGCTGAAAAAGAGTTGCGTCGAACAATGACGATGAGTCGAAGTCGAGTTGGGATGAGTCAGTAAAGACGGGTCGATGTCGAGAAGAGTCGAAGCGATGAAGCGTCGTATCGAGAAAGTTGTGTGTCGACTCCAACGGTGAGGACCTTGTCGATGAAAACTCGAGCGGACTCGATCAGAAGTGTAGTCAAGTTGAAAGTCGAGCTGAGCAGAGTTGCGTCGAACTGCGATGAGTCGAGTCGAGTTTGGGATAAGTCGAAAGAGTCGTTTGCGGTCGGGTCGGGTCTAAGTCGACGAGTCCAGTGATTGAATCGTGTGTCGAAAAGTTGTGTCTAGTCGAGTCCAACGGTGACGAGTCACACGTCGAGAAAGTCGAGCGGAATCGATCAAAGTGTAGTCAAGTTGAAAATCGAGCTGAGACGTTGTCGTCGATTCCAATGAGTCGAGTCGAGTTGGGATGAGTCGAGTCGAGTCGAGGGCAGCCGAGACGGGTCGAGTCGAGAAGAGTCAAGCGATCAAGCGTCGTGTCGAGAAAAGTTGTGTTTAGTCGACTCCAACGGTGACGGAGTCACATCGAGGAAAGTCGAGGAGTCGACTCAAAGTTAGTCAAGTTGAAAGTCGGGCTGACGAATTGCGTCAAATTGCGAAAGTCGAGTCGAGTTGGGATGAGTCGAGTAAATGGAGTGCAGTCGAGTCGGGTCGAATCGAGCAGTCAACGATGACGCGTCGTGTCGAAAAAGTTGTGTCTAGTCGACTCCAATGGTGACCAGTCACGTCGAGGAAAGTCGAGCGAGTCGATCGAAGTGTAGTCAAGTTGAAAGTCGAGTGAGCAAAGTTGCGTCGAACTGATGAGTCGAGTCGAGTTGGGATGAGTTGAGTCAGAAGTGATCGCCGAGACGGGTCTTGTCGAAGAGTCAAGCAATCAAGCGTCGTGTCGAGAAAAGTTGTGTCTAGTGGACTCAACAATGACGAGTCACGTCCGAGGAAAGTCGGAAGGGTCGATCAAAGTGTAGTGAATTGAAAGGTCGGCTAAACGAGTTGCGTGTCGACTGCGATGGTCGAGTCGAGTTGGGATGAGTCGAGAAGTTGTAGTGCAGCCGAGTCGGTCTAGTTGAAAGTCAAGCGATGAAGCGTCGTGTCGAGAAAAGTTGTGTCTAGTCGACTCCAACGGTGACGAGTCACGTCGAGAAAGTCGAGCGGGTCGATCAAATGTAGTCAAGTTGAAAGTCGAGTTGAGCAAGTTGCGTCGAACTGCGATGAGTCAAATCGAGTTGGGATGAGTCGAGTAAAGTCGAGTGCGGCCAAGTCGGGTCGAGTCGAGCGATCAACGATGAAGCGTGTGTCGAGAAAAGTTGTGTCTAGTCGACTCCAACGGTGACAGTCACGTCGAGGATTGTCGAGCGGAGTCGGCCAAAGTGTAGTCAAGTTGAAAGTCGAGCTGAATCGAGTTGCGTCGAGCTGCGATGAGTCGAGACGAGTTGGCATGAGTCGAACGTAAAGTGGAGTGCAACCGAGTCGGGTCGAGTTGAGCACGAAATCAAGCGATGAAACGTCGTGTCGAAAAAAGTTGTGTCTGGTCGGCTCCAACGGTGACGAGTCACGTCGAGGAAAGTCGGCGGAGTCGATCAAAGTGCGTCAAGTTCAAAGTCGAGGCTAGGCAAAGTTGCGTCGAACTGCGATGAGTCGAGTCGAGTTTGGATGAGTCGAGTAAGTCGGTGCGGCCGAGTCGGGTCGAGTCGACGGAGTCCAGCGATGAAGCGTCGTGTCGAGAAAGTTGTGTCTAGTCGACTCCAACGGTGACGGAGTCACGTTGAGGAAAGTCGACGGAGTCGACCTAAAGTGTAGTCAAGTTGAGGGTCGAGCTGAGCCGAGTTGCGTCGAACTGCGATGAGTCGAGTCGAGTTGGGATAAGTCGAGTAAAGTCGAGTGCAGCCGAGTCGGGTCGAGTCGAGCAGAGTCAAGCGATGAAGCGTCGTGTCGAGAAAAGTTGTGTCTAGTCGACTCCAACGGTGACGAGTCACGTCGAGGAAAGTCGAAGCGGAGTCGATCAAAGTGTAGTCAAGTTGAAAGTCGAGCTGAGCAAAGTTGCGTCGAACTGCGATGAGTCGAGTCGAGTTGGGATGAGTCGAGTAAAGTCGAGTCAAGGGGGTCGGGTCGGTCGAGCCAAGCGATGAAGCGTCGTGTCGAGAAAAGTTGTGTCTAGTCGACTCCAACGGTGACGAGTCACGTCGAGGAAAGTCGAAGGAGTCGATCAAAGTGTAGTCAAGTTGAAAGTCGAGTTGAGCGAGTTGCGTCGTCGATGAGTCGAGTCGAGTTGGGATGAGTCGAGTAAAGTCGAGGCGCAGCCAGTCGGGTCGAGTTGGAGCGAGTCAAGCGATGAAGCGTCGTGTCGAAAAAAGTTGTGTCTAGTCGACTCCAACGGTGACGAGTCACGTCGAGGAAAGTCGAGTGGAGTCGATCAAAGTGTTGTCAAGTTGAAAGTCGAGTAACAAAGTTGCGTCGAAGCTGCGATGAGTCGAGTCGAGGAGTTAGGATGAAGTCGAGTTGCGTCGAGTGCGAGTGCAGCCGAGTCGGGTCGAGTCGAGCAGAGTCAAGCGATGAAACGTCGTCTCGAGAAAAGTTGTGTCTAATCGACTCAACGGTGACGAGTCACGTCGAGGAAAGTCGTGCGGGTCGACCAAAGTGTAGTCAAGTTGAAAGTCGAGCTGAAGCTTGAGTTGCGTCGAAATGCGATGAGTCGAGTCGAGTTGGGATGGTCGAATAAAGTCGAGTGCAGCAGAGTCGGGTCTAGTCGAGCAGAGTCAAGCGATGAAGCGTCGTGTCGAGAAAAGTTGTGTCTAGTCGACTCCAACGGTGACGAGTCACGTCGAGGAAAGTCGACGGAAGTCGATCAAAGTGTAGTCAAGTTGAAAGTCGAGTTGAGCAGAGTTGCGTCGATCTGCGATGAGTCGAGTCGAGTCTGGGATCGTGGTTGACTGAGTCAAGCGATCAAACGTCGTGTCGAGAAAGGTTGTGTCTAATCGACTCCAACGGTGAGTCACGTCGAGCAAAGTCGGCGGAGTCGATCAAAGTGTAGTCAAGTGAAGTCGAGAAGTCGAGAAAGAGTTGCGTCTTAGTTGAGTCGAGTTGGCTGGTCGTTTAAAGTCGAGTCGAGTTGGGATGGGTCGAGTCGAGTGTGTGTCGAGCGAAGTTGTGTCTAGTCGGCTTCAGTGACCGTCACGTTGAGGATAGTCGAGCGGAGTCGATCAAAAGTGTAGTCAAGTTGAAAGTCGAGGGGCGAGTTGCGTCGAACTGCGATTAGTCGAGTCGAGTTGGGATGAGTCGAGTAGAATGGAGTGCAGCCGAGTCGGGTCGAGTTGAGCAGAGTCAAGCGATGAAGCGTCCTGTCGAGAAAAGTTATGTCTAGTCGACTCCAACAATGAGGAGTCACGTCGAGGAAAGTCGAGCGGAGTCGATCAAAGTGTAGTCAAGTTGAAAGTCGAGCTGAGAAGTTGCGTCGAACTGCGATGAGTCGAGTCGAGTTGGGATGGCCGAGTATGTAAGTCGGTGTCGAGAAGAGTCAAGCAATCAATGCATCGTGTCGAGAAAGTTGTGTCTAGTCGACTCCAACGGTGACGAGTCACGTCGAGGAAAGTCGGCGGAGTCGATCGGAAGTGTAGTCAAATTGAAGTCGAGCTAAGAAGAGTTGCGTCGAAGCTGCGATGAGTCGAGTCGAGTTGGGATGAGTCGAGTAGAGTCGAGTGCAGCCGAGTCGGGTCTAGTTGAGCAGAGTAAGGCGATGAAGCGTTGTGTCGAGAAAAGTTGTGTCTAGTCGACTCCAACGGTGACGAGTCACGTCGAGGAAAGTCGAGCGGAGTCGATCAAAGTGTAGTCAAGTTGAAAGTCGAGCTGAGCAAAGTTGCGTCGAACTGCGATGAGTCGAGTCGGTTGGGATGACCCAGTAAAGTCGAGTGCAGACGGGTCGGGTCGAGTCGAAAGAGTCAAGCGATGAAGCGTCGTGTTGAGAAAAGTTATGTCTAGTCGACTCCAACGGTGAGGAGTCACGTCGAGGAAAGTCGATCAAAGTGTAGTCAAGTTGAAAGTCGAGCTATCGGACGTTGCGTCGAACTGCGATGAGTCGAGTCGAGTTTGGATGAGTCGAGTAGAATGTCGAGTGCAGCCGAGTCGGGTCGGGTCGAGTTGACGAGTCAAGCGATGAAGCGTCGTGTCGAGAAAAGTTATGTCTAGTCGACTCCAACGGTGACAAGTCACGTCGAGCAAGTCGTGCGAGTCGATCAGAGTGTAGTCAAGTTGAAAGTTGAGGCGAGCAGAGTTGCGTCGAACTGCGATGAGTTGAGTCGAGGGGATGAGTCGAGTAAAGTCGGAGTGCGCCAGGTTGGGTCGAGTCGAGCACGAGTCAAGCATGAAGCGTCGTGTCGAGAAAGTTGTGTCTAGTCGACTCCAACGGTGACGAGTCACGTCGAGGAAAGTCGAGCGGAGTCGATCAAAGTGTAGTCAAGTTGAAAGTCGAGCTGAGCAAAGTTGCGTCGAACTGCGATGACTCGAGTCGAGTTGGGATGAGTCGAGTAAAAGTCGAGTGCAGCCTAGTCGGGTCGGTCGAGCGGAAGTCAAGCGATGAGCGTCGTGTCGATAAAAGTTGTGTTTAGTCGACTCCAACGGTGACGAGTCACGTCGAGGAAAGTCGAGCGGAGTCGATCAAAGTGTAGTCAAGTTGAAAGTCGAGCTGAGCAAAGTTGCGTCGAACTGCGATGAGTCGAGTCGAGTTGGGATGAGTCGAGTAATGTCCGATCGAAGCCGGGTTATGTCGAAGAGTCAATGCGATCAAGCATCGTGTCGAGAAAAGTTGTGTCTAGTCGAATCCAACGGTGACGAGTCACGTCGAGGAAGTCGAAACGTTAAGCGGAGTCGATCAGAAGTGTAGTCAAGTTGAAAGTCGACGTCGAAGAGTTGCGTCGAGTCTGCGATGTAGTCGAGTCGAGTTGGGATGAGTCGAGTAAAGTCGAGTGCGGTAAGTCGAGTCGAGGTCGAGTTGACGAGTCAAGCGATGAAACGTCGTGTCGAGAAAAGTTGTGTCTAGTCGACTCCAACAATGACGAGTCACGTCAAGTGGAAAGTCGAGCGGAGTCGATCGAAGTGTAGTCAAGTTGAAAGTCGAGGCGAGCGAGTTTGCGTCGAACTACGATGAGTCGGGTCGAGTTGGGATGAGTCGAGTAAAGTCGGTGCGGCCGAGTCGGGTGTCGAGAAGAGTCAAGCGATGAAGCGTCGTGTCGAGAAAAGTTGTGTCTAGTCGACTCCAACGGTGAGAGTCACGTCGAGGAAAGTCGAGCGGAGTCGATCAAAGTGTAGTCAAGTTGAAAGTCGAGCTGAGAGTTGCGTCGAACTTCGATGAGTCGAGTCGAGTTGGGATGAGTCGACTAAGTAGAGTGCGTGCGAAGTCGGGTCTAGTTGAGTCAACGAGTCAAGCGATGAAGCGTTGTGTCGAAAAAGTTGTGTTTGTCGACTCAACGGTGACGATTCACGTCTAGCAAAGTCGACAAGTCGATCGAAGTGTAGTCAAAGTTGAAAGTCGAGCTGAGCAAAGTTGCGTCGAAGCTGCGATGAGTGGAGTCGACTCTAGGGATGAGTCGAGTAAAGTCGAGTGTAGTCGAAATTTCGGTCGAGAAGTCAAGCGATGAAGCGTCGTGTTGAGAAAAGTTGTGTCTAGTCGACTCAACGGTGACGAGTCACGTCGAGGAAATCAGTGGAGTCGACAAAGTGTAGTCAAGTTGAAAGTCGAGTTGAGTGAGCGAGTTGCGTCGAACTAAATGCGATGAGTCGAGTCGAGTTGGGATGAGTCGAGTAAAGTCGAGTGCCGAGTCGGGTCGAGTCGAGCAGAGTCAAGCGATGAAGCGTCGTGTCGAGAAAAGTTGTGTCTAGTCGACTCCAACGGTGACGAGTCACGTCGAGGAAAGTCGAGGGAGTCGACGGAAGTGTAGTCAAGTTGAAAGTCGAGCTGAGCAAAGTTGCGTCGAACTGCGATGAGTCGAGTCGAGTTGGGATGAGTCGAGTAAGTCGAGTGCAGCCGAGTCGGGTCGAGTGGAGAGTCAAGCGATGAAGCGTCGTGTCGAGAAAAGTTGTGTCTAGTCGACTCCAACGGTGACGAGTCACGTCGAGGAAAGTCGAGCGAGTCGACGGAAGTGTAGTCAAGTTGAAAGTCGAGCTGAGCAGTGTTGCGTCGAACTACGATGAGTCGAGTCGAGTTGGCATGAGTCGAATCTGAGTCGAGTGCGGCCGAGTCGGGTCTAGTCGAAAGCGAGTCAAGCGATGAAGCGTCGTGTCGAAAAAGTTGTGTCTAGTCGACTCCAACGGTGACGAGTCACGTCGAGGAAAGTCGAACGGAGTCGACCGAAGTGTAGTCAAGTTGAAAGTCGAGATGAGCAGAGTTGCGTCGAACTGCGATGAGTCGAGTCGAGTTGGGATGAGTCGAGTCGTCTAGAGTGCGGCGAGTCGGGTCGAGTCGAGCAAGAGTCAAGCGATCAAGTGTCGGTCGAGAAAAAGTTGTGTCTAGTCGACTCCAACGGTGATGAAGTCACGTCGAGGAAAGTCGAAGGAGTCGATCCCGGTGTAGTCATGTTGAAGGTCGAGGCGAGCGAGTTGCGTCGAACTACGATGAGTTGAGTCGGTTGGGATGAGTCGAGTAAAGTTGAGGTAGCAGCCAAGTCGGGTCTAGTCGGCGAGTCAAGCGATGAAGCGTCGTGTCGAGAAAAAGTTGTGTCTAGTCGACTCCAACGGTGACAGTCACGTCGAGGAAAGTCGAGCGGAGTCGACCAAAGTGTAGTCAAGTTGAAAGTCGAGCTGAGCGGGTTGCGTCGAAATGCGATGAGTCGAGTCTGTTGCGATGAGTCGGTAAAGTCGAGTGCAGCGGAGTCGGGTCGTGTCGGAAGAGTCCAAGCGATGAAGCGTCGTGTCGAGAAAAGTTGTGTCTAGTCGAATCTCCAACGGTGAGGAGTCACGTCGAGGAAAGTCGAGCGGAGTCGACGGAAGTGTAGTCAAGTTGAAAGTCGAGCTGAGCAGAGTTGCGTCGAACTGCGATGAGTCGAGTCGAGTTGGGATGAGTCGAGTAAAGTCGAGTGCGGCCGAGTCGGGTCGAGTCGGGCACAGTCAAAGGCGATGAAGCGTCGTGTCGAGAAAAGTTGTGTCTAGTCGACTCCAACGGTGACGAGTCACGTCGAGGAAAGTCGAGCGGAGTCGATCAAAGTGTAGTCAAGTTGAAAGTCGAGCTGAGCAGAGTTGCGTCGAACTGCGATGAGTCGAGTCGAGTTGGGATGAGTCAAGTCGAGTCGAGTGCAGCCAAGTCGGGTTGAGTCAAGCGAGGAAGGGTCGTTTCGAGAAAAGTTATGTCTAGTCGACTCCAACGGTGACGAGTCACGTCGAGGAAAGTCGAGCGGAGTCGACTGAAGTGTAGTCAAGTTGAAAGTCGAGCTGAGCAGAGTTGCGTCGAACTGCGATGAGTCGAGTCGAGTTGGGATGAGTCGAGTAGAGTCGAGTGCAGCCGAGTCGGGTCGAGTCGAGCAGTCAAGCGATGAAGCGTCCTGTCGAGAAAAGTTGTGTCTAGTCGACTCCAACGGTGACGAGTCACGTCGAGGAAAGTCGAGCGGAGTCGATCAAAGTGTAGTCAAGTTGAAAGTCGAGCTGAGCAGAGTTGCGTCGAACTGCGATGAGTCGAGTAAAGTCGAGTGCAGCCGAGTCGGGTCTAGTCGAGCAGAGTCAAGCGATGAAGCGTCGTGTCGAGAAAAGTTGTGTCTAGTCGACTCCAACGGTGACGAGTCACGTCGAGGAAAGTCGAGCGGTCGACAAAGTGTAGTCAAGTTGAAGTCGAGGCGAGCGAGTTGCGTCGAGCTGCGATGAGTCGAGTCTAGTTGCGGATTAGTCGAGTAAAGTCGAGTGCGGCATGGTCGGGTCGAGTCGAGCACGAGTCCAGGCGATGAAGCGTCGTGTCGAGAAAAGTTGTGTTTAGTCGACTCCAACGGTGACGAGTCACGTCCAGGAAAGTCGAGCGGAGTCGATCAAAGTGTAGTCAAGTTGAAAGTCGAGCTGAGCAAAGTTGCGTCGAACTGCGATGAGTCGAGTCGAGTTGGGATGAGTCGAGTCGAGTCGAGGGCAGCCGAGACGGGTCGTGTCGAGAAGAGTCAAGCGATGAAGCGTCGTGTCGAGAAAAGTTGTTTAGTCGACTCCAACGGTGAGGAGTCATGTTGAGGAATTCGAGGATCGGAAAGTTTAGTCAAGTTGAAAGTCGAGCGGAGAGTTACGTCGAATCTGCGATTAGTCGAGTCGAGTTGGGATGAGTCGAGTAATGTCGAGTCAACAGTCGAGGTCGAGTTGAGCGAGTCAAGCGATGAAGCGTCTGTCGAAAAGTTGTGTCTGGTCGACTCCAACAATGAGGAGTCACGTCGAGGAAAGTCTAGCGAGTCGATCAAGTGTAGTCAGGTTGAAAGTCGAGCTGAGCAAAGTTGCGTCGAACTGAGATGAGTCGAGTCGAGTCTATGGCAGTCAAGCGTCGGGTCGTGTCGAGAAGATTCAAGCAATCAAGCGTCGTATCGAGAAAGGTTGTGTTAATCGACTCCAACGGTGAGGACTCACGTCGAGGAAACTCGAGCGGAGTCGATCAAAGTGTAGTGAAGTTGAAGGTCGAGCTGAGCATAGTTGCGTCGAACTGCGATTAGTCGAGTCGAGCTGGGATAAGTCCAGTACAGTGTAGTGCAGCCGAGTCGGGTCTAGTTGAGCAGAGTAAGGCGATTAAGCGTCGTGTCGAGAAAAGTTGTGTTTAGTCGACTCCAACGGTGACGAGTCACGTCCAGGAAAGTCGAGCGGAGTCGATCAAATTGTAGTCAAGTTGAAAGTCGAGATGAGCAAAGTTGCGTCGAACTGCGATGAGTCGAGTCGAGTTGGGATGAGTCGAGTCGAGTCTAGGGCAGCCGAGACGGGTCGTGTCGAGAAGAGTCAAGCAATCAAGCGTCGTATCGAGAAAGGTTGTTTTCATCGACTCCAACGGTGAGGACTCACGTCGAGGAAACTCGAGCGGAGTCGATCCAAGTGTAGTGAAGTTGAAGGTCGAGCTGAGCATAGTTGCGTCAAGAACTGCGATTAGTCTAGTCGAGGCAGGATGAGTCGGTAAAGTGAGTGTGGCGAGTCGGGTCTAGTTGAGGGCGGAAAGTCAAGCGATGAAGCGTGTGTCGAGAAAAGTTGTGTTTGGTCGACTCCAACGGTGAAGAGTCACGTCGAAGAAAGTCGGCGAAGTCGATCAAAGTGTAGTCAAGTTGAAAGTCGAGTTGAGCAGTTGCGTCGAGGTAAAGCTGCGATGAGTCGAGTCGAGTTGGGATGAGTTGAAGAGTTTCGTAATGCGAGGATCGGGTTGTCGGGTCGAGTCGAGAGAGTCAAGCGATCAAGCATCGTGTCGAAAAAGATGTGTCTAGTCGACTCCAACGGTGAGGAGTCACGTCGAGGAAAGTCGGCGGAGTCGATCAAAGTTTAGTCAAGTTGAAAGTCGAGCGAGTAGCGAGTTGCGTCGAGCTGCGATTAGTCGAGTCG
The DNA here is from genome assembly GCA_026541065.1 of Canavalia ensiformis. Classification (NCBI taxonomy): domain Eukaryota; kingdom Viridiplantae; phylum Streptophyta; class Magnoliopsida; order Fabales; family Fabaceae; genus Canavalia; species Canavalia ensiformis. The sequence continues at coordinate 70,305 of JAMKYM010000640.1, read as the reverse complement.
AGTTGGGATGAGTCGAGTAATGTCGAGTGCAGCCAAGTCGGGTCGAGTCGAGCGAGTCAAGCGATGAAGCGTCATGTCGAGAAAGGTTTTGTCTAGTCGACTCCAACGGTGAGTCACGTCGAGAAAGTGAGCGGAGTCGATCAAAGTGTAGTCAAATTGAAAGTCGAGCTGAACGAAGTTGCGTCGAACTGCGATGAGTCGAGTCGAGTTGGATGAGTCGAGTAAAGTCGAGTGCGGCAGTCGGGTGTCGAGAAGAGTCAAGCGATGAAGCGTCGTGTCGAAAAAAGTTGTGTCCTAGTCGACTCCAACGGTGAGGGAGCCACGTCGGAAAGTCGATTGGAGTCGATCAAAGTGTAGTCAAGTTGAAAGTTGGCGGACGAGTTGCGTCGAAGCTACGATGAGTCGAGTCGTTGGGATGAGTCGAGTAAAGTCGAGTGCAGCCGGTCGGGTCTAGTTGACACGAGTAAGGCGATTAAGCGTCGATGTCGAGAAAGTTGTGTTTAGTCGACTCCAACGGTGACGAGTCACGTCGAGAAAGTCGAGTGGAGTCGATCAAAGTGTAGTCAAGTTGAAAGTTTGAGCAAAGTTGCGTCGAACTGCGATGAGTTGAGTCGATTTGTCAGTCGAGTAAACGGGTTGTGTCGAGTCGAGTCAAGCGATCAATGCGTTGTGTCGAGAAAAGATATGTGTCTAGTTGACTCCAACGGTGACGAGTCACGTTGAGGATAGTCGGCGGAGTCGATCAAAGTTTAGTCAAGTTGAAAGTCGAGTGCGGCGGAAGCTGGTCGAGCCTAAAGATCCTCAGGGAAATTAAAGATCCCAAGAAAGAAAAGGCCAACACCCCATCCACTCGATAAAAAAGGAATCATCCATTAAGTGTTTCAAGTGTTTGAGACGACAGGCACATTGCCTCCTCAATGCCCTGACTGAGCATGATCCTTAGAGATAATGAACAAGTCTCATCTTTGGAATCCTCAAGTGAAAACTCTAGCTCTAGTGCCACTGAGCTCTTCTAGTGAAGAAGGATTAGAGTATGCCTCCAAGGTGATCTTCTTGTTGTTAGGGAGATTACTAGGAAGCATGGTCAATTTGAGAGCCAAAGAGAAATATTTTTCACACAAGGTGTGTGATTGGGGGAGACATGTTCTTTGATTATAGATGGGGGAAGTTGCGACCAAGTGGCTAGTGCGTAGGCTAGTCGAAAAAGTTAGGATTAACCACTCCCACATCCTACGAGTCCAAGTTGTAATGGTTGAGTGACAATGGGGACCTCTTAGTCAATAAAAAGGTCTTTGTCGAACTTTGCCTTTTCCATAGGTAGGTATCTTGACCAAGTAACTTGTGATGTTGTGCCCATGGAAGCAAGTCATGTCTCTTGGAAGGCCATGGCAATTTGATAGGAAAGTTCACCATGATGGGCAAGAATAGGTATTCCTTTGTTTTCAATTCCCAAAAGTCACCTTAGTTCCCTTGGCCCTGTGAGGTTTGTAAAAGATCAGCGGAGTCAAATGAAAAAGTGAGAGAAAGAAAAAGAAGGAATTAAAGGAAAGAATTTAAAAAAAGATAAGAGAGTTGAGACATGAGGAAAAGGATAAAAACCTCTTCATCAATCAAAAGGAGAAATTAGAAATTCTTCTAGGTAGACAACCGAGTTAAAAATACGATGAGTCAAAGTCGATTGGGAATGACTCACGAACCTTGAGTCTAGTGAACTTCTAGTCGAATTCCAAAGATGTATTCCCAAAAAAGTTACCTCTGGGTCGACTCACAACGGTGAACATCAAGAAAACTTAGTGCCTAGTTCCTCGATTCCTTTCACTATCATAGGGGTTGAAATGTTTCTGTTACAAAGAGTAATCAAAAGATGGAACTCCAGTGCTCCTACCAACATTTGGGACACCATTGTTGTCGAAAAAGTTGTTGGAGATCATGTGTCTAATTCATATGCCTAGATTCACGTCTCATATGCTTCAGCGGAGTGGCCGAGTGGTCTCGACAGTTAAAGGTCCCTGAGCGGTGTTGCGTCGATGGGTTTTATGATCGATCGTCTAGGATGCTTAGTCGTTAGTAAAACGAATATTCATAGCACAAGATCTCTTTAGGGAAATGAACGTTGTGTCGAAAATGGATTGTGTCAAAGCACGTCCAAGGTTACTTGGAGTCACATCGAGTTAATAACTATGAGTCGAGCTGGGATGAGTCAGTTGAATCAACCTTTTGTTCCTAGCTTAGTTTGTCATTCCAATGTTTACAACTATTTGAAAAATTAAAGAGGTTCATATTTGATCCTGGCATTCTCCATAATTTTCTTTCTTCCATAACCGGTATACTCTTTCGACTCTTATTTGTATCCTTTGTTTCGAGAAAAATTTGATTGCGGAGAGTGAATGTTTTGAAGGGGGAGAGGATGATGTGAGCATGGAAATTAGCTTTCAAAGAAATTTTCGAGCTTAAGGATAATAAAACTTAAATTTTCATCTAATTTTAATTTGGTTGTATTTTTTCTTTGAGTTGTAAAAGTGAGAATAGCTTATTCCAACATGGAATAAGAATAGGTTATTTAGAATAGAGCGTTAGTTAAGTTGGTTGGCTAAGGGCAGTTCACCGACTTGAGTCCCCTTCCTTTTTCCTATAAATAAGGGCTCAATGTAAAAATGGCACCTTTGGTCATTTTATGATATTGGAATCCGAAATTCCCTTGAGAGAGCAACTTTCTCTTCTCTTTCTTCTCCTCTTGCTTGTTCTTGAGGTTAAGACCCTTTTCAATCATTGGAGCCTCCAATGTGGTGGAGAAAAATTATCTTCCTAGCTTCCTCTACGGTGGAGTGGCAACGTCGACGAAAGTCGAGGAATTATTTTTGTCAATTTAAAGTCGCCATTTACCTTCTTGCAATTTACAATTACGGTTCTTAGTTGGGATGCTTTTTAATTTTCAGCCCTTTCCCTTTAATTTTTTTGGTCATTTTCGTTTTTCCCTTTCTTCCATTTCTAGACCTTTAATTGTTCTATCACCTTCCCAGTCCCTCTTTACATTAGGAATTTATGTTTCCTCTTCTTATCATTTTTATGCACAATTTTGTGCTACATTGAACGATTTGAGCTCCCAAATGATTCTAAGTCGAGTTTTGATGCTTCAATCCTACCTCAACTAGGTCCATCCTCCTCCTCCCAAGTGGGTTGTGTCGTATCGAGAAAAGTTGTGTCTAGTTGACTCCAACGGTGATGGTCACGTCGACGAAAGTCGACGGAGTCGATCAAAGTGTAGTGAAGTTGAAAGTCGAGCTGAGCGAGTTATGTCGAACTGCGATTAGTCGAGGTCGAGTTGGGATAAGTCGAGTAGAGTGTAGTGCGGGCGAGTCGGGTCTAGTTGAAGCGAATCAAGCGATTAAGCATCGTGTCATGAAAAGTTGTGTCTAGTCGACTCCAACGGTTACGAGTCACGTCCGAGGAAAGTCTAGCGGAGTTGATCAAGTGTAGTCAAGTTGAAAGTCGAAGCTGACCGGTGTTGCGTCGAGGCTGTGATGAGTCGAGTCGAGTTGGGATGAGTCGAGTAAAGTCAAGTGTCACCGGAGTCGTGTCGAGGAGCGAGTCAAGCGATCAAGCGTCGTGTTGAGAAAGGATATGTTTAGTCGACTTTAACGTTGAGGAGTCACGTCGAAGATAGTCGAGCGGAGTCGATCAAATTTTAGTCAAGTTGAAAGTCGAGCTGAGCAAAGTTGCATCGAACTGCGATTAGTTGCGTCGAGTTGGGATGAGTCGAGAAGAATGGAGTGCAGCCGAGTCGGGTCGAGTTGAGCGCGGAAGTTAAATCGATGAAGCGTCTTGTTGAGAAAAGTTATGGCTAGTCGACTCCAACAATGAGGAGTCACGTCGAGTAAAGTCGAGCGGAGTCGATCAAAGTGTAGTCAAGTTCAAAGTCGAAGGTGATAAAGTTGCGTCGAACTGATGAGTCGAGTCATTGGGATGAGTCTAGTCGAGTCGAGTAGAGTGGGTCGAGGTCGGAAGAGTCCAACGATTAAGCGTCGTGTCGAGAAAAGTTGTGTCTGGTTGACTCCAGCGGTGACGAGTCACGTCGAGAAAGTCTGAGCGGAGTCGATCAAAGTGTGGTCAAGTTGAAAGTCGAGGCGAGCAAAGTTGCGTCGAACTGCGATGAGTCGAGTAGAGTTGGGATGAGTCGAGTCGAGTCAAGGGCGGCCGGTCGGGTTGTGTCGAGCGAAAGAGTCAGCGATCAAGCGTCGTGTCGAAAAAGATGTTTAGTCGACTCTAACGATTGATTAGTCACGTCGAGGGATAGTCGAGCGAGGTTGATCAAAGTTTGTAGTCAAGTTGAAAGTCGAGCTGAGCGAGTTGCGTCGGTGCGATTAGTCGAGTCGAGTTGCGATGAGTCAAGTAAATTGGAGTGCAGCCGGAGTCGGGTCGAGTTGAAGCATCAGCGATGAAGCGTCGTGTCGAGAAAAAGTTATGGCTGGTCGACTCCAACGGTGAGGAGTCACATCGAGGAAAGTCGAGCGGAGTCGATCAAAGTGTAGTCAAGTTCAAAGTCGAGGTGAGAAAGTTGCGTCGAGCTGCGATGAGTCGAGTGAGTTGGGGATGAGTCGAGTAAAGTCGTGTGCAGCCAAGTCGGGTCGAGTCGAGCAAGTCAGCGATAAAGCGTCGTGTCGAGAAGAGTTGTGTCCTATGTCGACTCCAGCGGTGACGAGTCACGTCGAGGAATGTCGGCGGAGTCGATCAAAGTGTAGTGAAGTTGAAGTTCGAGGTGAGCGAGTTGCGTCGAAGCTGCGATTAGTCGATCGAGTTGGGATAAGTCAAGTAGAGTGTGTAGTGCAGCAGTCGAAGTTGAGCGAGTAAGGCAATTAAGCGTCGTGTCGAGAAAAAGTTTGTTTAGTCGACTCCAACGGTGACGATCACGTCCCGAAAAGTCGAGCGGTCGATCAAAGTGTAGTCAAGTTGAAAGTCGAGGTGAGCAAAGTAGCGTCGAGCTGCGATGAGTCGAGTCGAGTTGGGATGAGTCGGGGAAGTCGGGTCAAGTGCAGCGAGCGGGTTGTGTCGAGAAAGTCGTCGATCAAGCATCGTGTCGAAAAAAGTGTGTTTAGTCAACTCCAATAGTGAGGAGTCACGTCGAGCAAAGTCAGCGGAGTCGAACAAAGTGTAGTGAAGTTGATGGTCGAGATGAGTAGAGTTGCGTGGAGCTGCGATTAGTCGATCGAGTTGGGATGAGTCGAAGTAAGAGTGTAGTGCGGCCGAGTCGGGTCAGTTGAGCGGGGGCGATGAGCGTTGTGTCAAAAAAAAGTTGTGTCTAGTCGACTACAACGGTGCAAGCCACGTCGAGAAAGTCAAAAGCGAGAGTCGATCAAGTTTAGGGAAGTTGAAAGTGCGCTGAGCAATGTTGCGCCAAGCTGATGAGTCGAGTCAAGTCCACGACGATCGAAAGCGGGTTTTGTCTTAGAAAGTCAGCCAGATCAAGCGTCGTGTCGAAAAAGTTATCTTTAGTTGACTCCAACGGTGAGGAGTCACGTCGAGAGAAATCGGCGGGTCGATCGGTGTTTAGTGAAGTTGAAAGTCGGCCGAGTAGTTGCGTCGGCTTGCGATGATGGGTCGAGGTGAGTTGGGATGAGTCGAGTAGAATTGAGTTTAGCCGAGTCGGGTAAAGTTGACCAAAGTCAAGCGATGAAGCGTCGTGTCGAGAAAAGCTATGTCCGGTCGACTCCAACGGTGAGGAGTCACGTCGAGGAAAGTCGAGCGCGGTCGATCAAAGTGTAGTCAAGTTGAAAGTCGAGTTGAGCAAGTTGCGTCGAATGCGTTTAGTCGAGTCAGAAGTCGAGTCGGGCAGCCGTCGAGACGGGTCGTGTCGAGAATAGTCAAGCGATCAAGCGTTACGTCGAAAATATGTGTTTAGTCGACTCCAACGGTGAGGAGAATAAGGCGATGAAGCGTCCTGTGGAGAAAAGTTGTGTATAGTCGACTCCAACGGTGAGGAGTCACATCGAGGAAAGTTGACGAGTCGATCAAAGTGTAATCACGTTGAAAGTCGAAGGTGAGCGAGTTGCATCGAAGCTGCGATGAGTTGAGTCGAGTTGGGATGATCGAGTCGAGTTGAGTGCGGCGAGTCGGGTCTAGTTGAGCACGAATAAAGGCGATGAAGCGTCTGTGGAGAAAAGTTGTGTATAGTCGACTCAACGGTGACGACTCACGTCAAGAAAGTCGAAACGGAGTCGATCGGGAAGTGTAGTGATGTTGAAAGTCGAAGTCGGTGATTGAGCGAGTCGAGTTGTTGCGATGCAATTAGTCGAGTCGGTAGAGTTGAGTGCAGCCAAGTCGGGTCTAGTTGAGCAAAGTAAGGCGATGAAGGGTCGTGTCGACAAAAATTGAGCGTTGCGGGAGTGCAGTTGCATCGAATCGCTGATGAGTCGAAAGAATGGAGTCGACTCCAAGTCGGTGTCGAGTTGAGCGAGAAATGGTCGAGTGATGAAGCGTACTGTCGAGAAAAGTTATGGCTAGTCGACTCCAAGAATGAGGAGTCACGTCGAGGAAAGTCAAGCGGAGTCGATCAAAGTGTAGTGAAGTTCAAAGTCGAGCTGAGTAAAGTTGCGTCGAACTGCGATGAGTCGAGTTACGTTGGTATGAGTCGAGGGAAGCCGAGACGGGTCGTGTCGAGAAGAGTTGTGTCTAGTCGACTGCAACGGTGACGAGCCACATCGAGAAAGTCAAGCGGAGTCGATCAATGTGTAGTGAAGTTGAAGTTTGAGCTGAGCAGAGTTGCGTCGAACTGCGATTAGTCGAGTCGAGTTGGGATAAGTCAAGTAGAGTGTAGTGCAGCCGAGTCGGGTGTAGTTGAGCAGAGTAAGGCGATTAAGCGTTGTGTCGAGAAAAGTTGTGTTTAGTCGATTCCAACTGGGAGGAGTCACGTCCAGGAAAGTCGAGCGGAGTCGATCAAAGTGTAGTCAAGTTGAAAGTCGAGCTGAGCAAAGTTGCGTCGAACTGTGATGAGTCGAGTCGAGTTGGGATGAGTCGAGTTGGGTCAAGGGCAGCTGAGACGGGTTGTGTGAGAAAGAGTCAAGCGATCAAGCGTCGTATCAAGAAAAGTTGTGTTTAGTCAACTCCAATAGTGAGGAGTCACGTCGAGCAAAGTCGAGCGGAGTCGAACAAAGTGTAGTGATGTTGATGGTCGAGCTGAGCAGAGTTGCGTCGAACTGCGATTAGTCGAGTCGAGTTGGGATGAGTTCGAATAAGTGAAGTTGCGGGATCGGGTCAAGTTGAGCAGAGTAAGGCGATGAAGCGTTGTGTCAAGAAAAGTTGTGTCTAGTCGACTACAACGGTACAAGCCACGTCGAGGAAAGTCGAGCGGAGTCGATCAAAGTGTAGGGAAGTTGAAAGTCGAGCTGAGCAATGTTGCGCCAAACTGCGATGAGTCGAGTCAAGTCCACGGAAGTCGAGACGTGTTTTGTCGAGAAGAGTCAAGCAATCAAGCGTCGTGTCGAGAAAAGTTATCTTTAGTTGACTCCAACGGTGAGGAGTCACGTCGAGGAAAGTCGAGCGGAGTCGATCACAGTGTAGTGAAGTTGAAAGTCGAGCTGAGCAGAGTTGCGTCGAACTGTGATGAGTCGAGTAGAATGGAGTTTATCCGAGTCGGGTCGAGTTGAGCAAAGTCAAGCGATGAAGCGTCGTGTCGAGAAAAGCTATGTCAAGTCGACTCCAACGGTGAGGTGTCACGTCGAGGAAAGTCGAGCGGAGTCGATCAAAGTGTAGTCAAGTTGAAAGTCGAGCTGAGCAAGTTGCGTGGAACTGCGTTTAGTCTAGTCGAGGGCAGCCGAGACGGGTCGTGTCGAGAATAGTCAAGCGATCAAGCGTTGTGTCGAGAAAATATGTGTTTAGTCAACTCCAACGGTGAGGAGTCACATCGAGGAAAGTTGAGCAGAGTCGATCAAAGTGTAGTCAAGTTGAAAGTCGAGCTGAGCAGAGTTGCATCGAACTGCGATGAGTCGAGTCGAGTTGGGATGAGTCGAGTCGAGTTGAGTGCAGCCGAGTCGGGTCTATTTGAGCAGAATAAGGTGATGAAGCGTCCTGTGGAGAAAATTTGTGTATAGTCGACTCCAACGGTGACGACTCACGTCAAGGAAAGTCGAGCGGAGTCGATCGAAGTGTAGTGAAGTTGAAAGTCGAGCTGAGTAGAGTTGCGTCGAACTGCAATTAGTCGAGTCGAGTAGAGTTGAGTGCAGCCAAGTCAGGTCTAGTTGAGCAGAGTAAGGCGATGAAGGGTCGTGTCGACAAAAGTTGAGCGTTGTGGTGACGAGTTGCATCGAAGTGTAGTCAAGTTTAAAGTGAGGTCGGGCAAAGTTGGCATGAGTTAGTCGAGTTGGGAATGGAGTAATGTCGGTGCATCCGAGTCGGGTCGAGTGAGCAGAGTCAACCGATGAAGCGTCCTGTCGAGAAAAGTTATGGCTAGTCGACTCCAACATTTAGGTGTCACGTCGAGGAAAGTCGAGCGGAGTAGATCAAAGTGTAGTCAAGTTGAAAGTCGAAATTTGAAGGGCAAAGTTGCGTTGAACTGGGATGTTTCGAAATCGAGTTGGGATGAGTCGAGTCGAGTCTAGGCCAGCCGAGACGGGTCGTGTCGGAGAAAGTCAAGCAATGAAGCGTCGCATCGAGAAAGGTTCTGTTAATCGACTCCAACGGTGAGGACTCACGTCGAGGAAACTCGAGCGGAGTCGATCAAAGTGTAGTCAAGTTGAAAGTCGAGCTGAGCAGAGTTTCATCGAACTGCGATGAGTCGAGTCGAGTTGGGATGAGTCGAGTAGAATGGAGTGCAGACTGAGTCGGGTCGAGTTAAGGCGAGTCAAGTGATGAAGCGTCTGTCGAAAAGGTGTGTCTAGTCGACTCCAACGGTGAGGTGTCACGTCGGGGAAAGTCGAGCGGAGTCGATCAAAGCGTAGTCAAGTTGAAAATCGAAGTGAACAAAGTTGCGTTAAACTGCGATGAGTCGAGTCGAGTTGAGATGAGTCAAGTCGAGTCGAGGGCAGCCGAGCCGGGTCCTATCGTGAAGAGTCAAGCGATCAAGCGTCATGTCAAGAAAAGTTGTGTTTAGTCGACTCCAACGGTGAGGAGTCACGTCGAGGAAAGTCGAGCGGATTCGATCAAAGTGTAATCAAGTTGAAAGTTGAGCCGGGCAAGTTGCGTCAACCTCGCGATGAGTCGAGTCGAGTTGGGATGAGTCGAGTCAAGTCTAGGGCAATATCGAGATCGGGTCGTGTCGAGAAGAGTCAAGCGATCAAGCGTCGTGTCGAGAAAAGTTATATTTAGTCGACTCCAACGGTGAGGAGTCACATCGAGGAAAGTCGAGGGGAGTCGATCAAAGTGTAGTCAAGTTGAAAGTCGAGCTGAGACGAGTTGTGTCGAACTGTGATGAGTCGAGTCGAGTTGGGATGAGTCGAGTAGAATGGAGTTTAGCCGAGGAGTCGGGTCGAAGTTGAGCAAAGTTAGCGATGAACCGTCCTGTCGAGAAAAGTTGTGTCTAGTCGACTCTAACAGTGACGAGTCACGTCGAGAAAGTTGAGCGAGTCGATCAAAGTTTAGTCAAGTTGAAAGTCGAAATGAGAATAGTTGTGTCGTCGGCCAACGTTTAGTCGAAGTCGAGTTGGGATGAGTCGAAGGTAGAGTGGAGTGCACCAGTTTGGCCTAGTTGAGCGAGTAAGGCGATGAAGCGTCATGTCGAGAAAAGTTGTGTCTAGTCGACTCCAACGGTGAGGAGTCACGTCGAGAAAAGTCAAGCGGAGTCGATCAAAGTGTAGTCAAGTTGAAAGTCGAGCTAAGCATAGTTTCGTCGAACTGCGTTTAGTCGAGTTGAGTTCGGATGAGTCGAGTAGAGTGGAGTGCACCGAGTCGGGTATAGCGAGCAAAATTAAGGCGATGAAACGTCGTGTCGAGAAAATTTTTGTCTAGTCGACTCTAACGGTGACGAGTCACGTCGAGGTAAGTTGAGCGGAGTCGATCAAAGTGTAGTCAAGTTAAAAGTCGAGCTGAGCATAGTTGTGTCGAACTGCGTTTAGTCGAGTCGAGTTGGGATGAGTCCAAGTAGAGTGGAGTGCCAGAGTTGGGTCTAGTTGAGCGAGTCAAGCGATGAAGCATCGTGTCGAGAAAAAAAGTTGTGTCTAGTCGACTCCAATGGTGACGAGTCACGTCGAGAAAGTCGTGCGGGTCGATCAAAGTGTAGTCAAGTTGAAAGTCGAGTGACGAGTTGCATCGAATTGCGTGATGAGTCGAGTCGAATCGGATCGAGTCCGGTCCGGTTGAGGCAAGCGATGAAGTGTCTGTCGAGAAAAGTTGTGTCTTGTCGACTCCAACGATGAGGAGTCACGTCGAGGAAAGTCGAGCGGAGTCGATGAAAGTGTAGTCAAGTTGAAAGTCGAGCTGGACAGAGTTGCGTCGAACCGCGTTAATCGAGTCGAGTTGGGATGAGTAGTAAAGAGTGGTGCACTGTCGGGTCTGAGTGAGCAAATCAAGGCGATGAAACGTCGTGTCGAGAAAAGGTTTTTCTAGTCGACTCCAACGGTGACGAGTCACGTCGAGGTAAGTCGAGCGGAGTTGATGAAAGTGTAGTCAAGTTGAAAGTCGAACTGAGAAGAGTTGTGTCGAACTGCGTTTAGTCGAGCCGAGTTGGGATGAGTCGAGTAGAATGGAGTGCACCGAGTTGGGTCTAGTTAAGCAGAGTAAGGCGATGAAGCGTCGTGTCGAGAAAAGTTGTGTCTAGTCGACTCCAACGGTGACGAGTCACGTCGAGGAAAGTCGATCGGAGTCGATCAAAGTGTAGTCAAGTTGAGAGTCGAGCTGAGCAAAGTTGCATCGAACTGCGATGAGTCGAGTCGAGTTGGGATTAGTCGAGTTGAGTCGAGCACAGCCGAGTCCGGTCCAGTTGAGATGAGTCAAGCGATGAAATGTCCTGTCGAGAAAAGTTGGGTCTTGTCGACTCCAACAGTGAGGAGTCACGTCGAGGAAAGTCGAGCGGAGTCGATGAAAGTGTAGTCAAGTTGAAAGTCGAGATGGACAGAGTTGCGTCGAACCGCGTTAGTCGAGTCGAGTTGGGATGAGTAAAGCAAAGTGGAGTGCACCGAGTCGGGTCTAGCTGAGAAGATTAAGGCGATGAAACGTCGTGTCGAGAAAAGTTTTGTCTAGTCGACTCCAACTGTGACGAGTCACGTCGAGGTAAGTCGAGCAGAGTCGATCAAAGTGTAGTCCAGTTGAAAGTCGAGCTGAGCAGAGTTGTGTCGAACTGCGTTTAGTCGAGTCGAGTTGGGATGAGTCGAGTCGAGTGGAGTGCACCGAGTTGGGTCGAGTTGAGCAGAGTAAGGCGATGAAGCGTCGTGTCGAGAAAAGTTGTGTCTAGTCGACTCCAACGGTGACGAGTCACGTAGAGGAATGTCGAGCGGAGTCGATCAAAGTGTAGTCATGTTGAAAGTCGAGTTGAGCAGAGTTGTGTTGAATTGCGTCGAGTCGAGTCGAGTTGGGATAAGTCGATTCGAGTCAAGAGCAGCCGAGATGAGTCCGTGTTGAGCGAGTCAAGCGATGAAGTGTCGTGTCGAGAAAAGTATTGTCCAGTCGACTCCAATGGTGACTAATACAACCCACTTGGGAGGAGGAGGATGGACCTAGTTAGAGGTAGGATTGAAGCTTAAAATTCAAGCGGTTTGGGAGCTCCTCAAATTGTGTTCAATGTAGCACAAAATTGTGCATAAAAATGAAAAGAAGAGGAAACATAAATTTGCGAGAATGTAAAAAGAGGAATTGGGGAAGGTGATTGCATGAATTAAAGGCTGGAAATAAAGTGCGAGAAAAGGAAATGGAAGAAAAGGCAAAACGAAAATGACCAAAATTAAAGGGGAAAGGGGCTGAAAGTTAAAGCATAAACTAAGAACAAGAATTGTAAATTGCAAGAAGGTAAATGGCAGAATGTAAATTGCAGAAAAATAATTCCTAAGCTAGGTGCCACTCCACTAGCTAGAGGAAGTTAGGAAGATAAGCCAAGTTCCACCACATTGAGGCTCCAATGATAAGGAAAAGGGTCTTGACCTCAAGAACAAGCAAGAGGAGAAGAAAGAGAAGAGAAAGCTGCTCTCTCAAGGGAATTTCGGATTCCAATAGCATAAAATGACCAAAGGTACCATTTGCTTACATTAAGCCCTTATTTACTAGAAAAAAAAGGAAGGTCTTGTTGACTTGTGGGTTTGGGCTGCCCTTAGCCAACAAAGCTCTTAACCTAAGCCTGTTCCTATTCTAAATAACCTATTCTTATTCCATGTTGGAATAAGCTATTCCCACTTTTACAACTTAAAGAAAAACACAACAAAATTAAAATTAGGAAAAATTTCAGTTTATTATCCTTAAGCTAAAAAATTTCTCTTGAAAGCTAATTTCCATGCTCACATCAGTGACGACTCACGTCCCAGGAAAGTAAAGCGGAGTCGATCGAAGTGTAGTCAAGTTGAAAGTCAAGCTGAGCAGAGTTGCGCCGAACTGCGATTCGTCGAATCGAGTAGAGTTGAGTGCAGCCGAGTCAGGTCTAGTTGAGCAGAGTAAGGCAATGAAGGGTCGTGTCGAGAAAAGTTGTGTCTAGTCGACTCCAATAGTGATAAGTCATGTCCAGGAAAGTCGAGCGAACTCGATCAAAGTGTAGTCAAGTTGAAAGGCCAGCTGAGCAGAGTTGCATCAAACTGTGATGAGTCGATTCGAGTTTGGATGAGTCGAGTAGAATGGAGTGTATCCGAGTTAGGTTGAGTTGAGCAAAGTCAAGCGATGAAGCGTCGTGTCGAGAAGAGCTATGTCCAGTCAACTCCAACGGTGAGGAGTCACGTCGAGGAATGTCGAGCAGAGTTGCGTCGAACTACGATTAGTCGAGTCTAGTTGGGATGCGTCGGGTAGAGTTGAGTGCAGCCGAGTCGGGTCGAGTTGAGCAGAGTAAGGCGATGAAGCGTCGTGTCGAGAAACGTTGTCTAGTCGACTGCAACGGTGACAAGTCACGTCTAAGAAAGTCGAGCAGAGTCAATCAAGGTGTAGTCAGGTTGAAAGTCGAGCTGAGGAGAGTTGCATCAAACTACGATGAGTCAAGTCGAGTTGGGATGAGTCGAGTAGAATGGATTGCAGCCGAGTCGGGTCGAGTTGACCTTGAAGTGAAGTTGATGAAGCGTCGTGTCGAAAAAGTTATGTGTAGTCGACTCAACGGTGATCACAGAGAAAGTCGGCGGAGTCGATCAAAGTGTAGTCAAGCTGAGCAGAGTTGCATCGATATGCGATTAGTCGAGTCGAGTTGGGATGCGTCGAGTAGAGTCGAGTTCAGCCGAGTCGAGTCTGTCGAGCCGGACTCCAAGCGATGAAGCGTCGTGTCGAAAAAGTTTGTCTAGTCGACTCCAACGGTGACGAGTCCACGTCGAGAAAGTCGAGCGGAGTCGATCGGAAGTGTGGTCAAGTTGAATGTCGAGTTGAACGGTTGCATCGATTTGTGATGAGTTGAGATAGTCAATAAGTCGAGTGGAGTCCAGTAGTCGGGTCGAGTTGAGCGGAAGTCGTCGCGATGAAGCGTCGTGTCGAGAAAAGTTGTGTCTAGTCGACTCCAACGGTGAGGAGTCACGTCGAGGAAAGTCGAGCGGAGTCGATCAAAGTGTAGTCAAGTTGAAAGTCGAGCTGAGCAGAGTTGCGTCGAACTGCGATTAGTCGAGTCGAGTTGGGATGAGTCGAATAGAGTGTATGCGGCCGAGTCGGGTCTAGTTGAGCGAAATAAGCGATGAAGCGTCGTGTCGAAAAAGTTGTGTCTAATCAACTCAACGGTGACGAGTCACGTCGAGGAAAGTCGAGCGGAGTCCATCAAAGGGTGTAGTCAAGTTGAAGTCGAGTTGAGCAGAGTTGCATTGAACTGCGATTAGTCGAGTCGAGTTGGGATGAGTCAAGTAGAGTTGCGTGCATCCGAGTCGGTCTAGTTGAGGAGAGTAAGGCGACGAAGCTTCGTGTCGAGAAAAGTTGTGTGTAGTCGACTCCAACGATGATGAGTCACATCGAGGAAAGTCGGCGGAGTCGATCAAAGTGTAGTCAAGTTGAAAGTCTAGCTTAGCGAGTTGCGATCATCTTCGTTTGAGTCGGGTCGAGTTGGGATGAGTCGAGTAGAGTGAAGTGCATCGAGTGGGGTCTAGTTGAGCAGAGTAAGGCGATGAAGGGTCTGGCCGAGAAAAGTTGTGTCTAGTCGACTCTAACGGTGACGACTCACGTCAAGAAAGTCGGCGGAGTCGATCGATGTGTAGTCAAGTTGAAAGTGGAGTTGGCAGTGAGTTGCATCGAACGCTGAGTCTAGTCGATCGGTTGGGATGAGTCGAGTAGGATGGAGTGCAGCCTGGTCGGGTGAGCGGCGAGTCGGGCGATGAAGCGTCCTATCGAGAAAAGTTCTGTCTAGTCGACTCCAACGGTGAGGAGTCACGTCGAGGAAAGTTGAGCGGAGTCGATCAAAGTGTAGTCAAGTTGAAAGTCGAGCTGAGCGCAGTTGCGTCGAACTGCGTTTAGTCAAGTCGAGTTGGGATGATGTCGAGTAGAGTGGAGTGCAGCCGAGTCGGGTCTTGTCGAGCGATTAAGGAGATGAAACGTCAGTCGAAAAAGTTTTGTCCTGGAGTCGACTCTAACGGTGACGAGTCACGTCGAGGTAAGTCGAGCGGAGTCAATCAAAGTGTAGTCAAGTTGAAAGTCGAGGAGCATGAGTGTCGTCGGTAGAGTTGTGTCTATCGACTTGGGATGAGTCGAGTAGGTGGAGTGCACCGTTGGGTCTAGTTGGTAGAGTAAGGCGATGAAGCGTCGTGTCGATGAAAGTTGTGTCTAGTCGACTCCAACGGTGACGATCAAGCGGAGTCGAGAAAAGTTGTGTTTAGTCGACTCCAACGGTGAGACGTCGAGGAAAGTCGAGTGTTGTCGATCAAAGTGTAGTCAAGTTGAAAGTCGAGTGAGCGAAGTTGCGTCGAACTGCGATGAGTCGATCGGTTGGGATGAGTCGAGTAGAGTGTGAGTCAGCGTCGGGTCTAGTTGAAGCGAGTCAAGCGATGAAGCGTCGTGTCGAAAAGGTTGTGTCTAGTTGACTCTAACGGTGACGAGTCACGTCGAGGAAAGTCGGCGGAGTACATCAAAGTGGAGTCAAGTTGAAAGTCGGGTGAGCAAGTTGCATCGAACTGCGATGAGTCGAGTCGAGTTGGGATGATCGAGTAGAGTTAGTCGGGTCAGTCTAGTCGATCACGATCAAGCGATGAAGCGTTATGTCGAAAAAGTTGTGTCAAGTCGACTCAACGGTGACGACTCACGTCTGGGAAAGTCGAGCGGAGTCGATCGGAAGTGTAGTCAAGTTGAAAATCGAAGGTTGTGCGAGTTGCGTCGAAGCGTGCGATGAGTCGAGTCCTATTGGTCGAGTCGAGTAGAGTTGAGTGCGGCAAGGTCGGGTATAGTTGAGCGAAGTAAGGCGATGAAAGTGGTGTCGAAAAAGTTGTTTATAGTCGACTCCAACGGTGACGTGTCATGTCGAGGAAAGTCGAGCGTTGTCGATCAAAGTGTAGTCAAGTTGAAAGTCGAGGATAAAGCGAGTTGCGTCGAACTTCGAATGAGTCGAGTCGAGTTGGGATGAGTCGGGTAGAGTCGAGTGCGGCCAGTCGGGTCAGTTGAGCAGAGTAAGGCGATGAAGCGTTGTGTCAGGAAATGTTGTTTATAGTCGACTCCAACGGTGACGAGTCACGCTGAGGAATGTCTAGCGTTGTCGATCAAAGTGTAGTCAAGTTGAAAGTCGTGGCGAGCGAGTTTGCATCGAACTGCGATGAGTCGAGTCGAGATGGGATGAGTCGAGTAGAGTTGAGTGCAGGCCGAGTCGGGTCTAGTTGAGTAGAATCCAGGCGATGAGCGTCGTGTCGAAAAAAGTTGTGTCTAGTCGACTCCAACGGTGACGACTCACGTCCAAGAAAGTCGAGCGGAGTCGATCGAAGTGTAGTCAAGCTGAAAGTCGAGTGAACAAAGTTGCGTCGATCTGGTGCGATGAGTCGAGTCGAGTTGGGATGAGTCGAGTCAGAGTTGTCGAAAAATTTGTGTGCAGCTCAATGGTGACAAGTCGGGTCGGCCGGTTGAGCAGAGTCAAGGCGATGAAGTGTCGTGTCGAGGAAAGTTGTTTCTAGTCGACTCAACGGTGAATAGTCACGTCAGGAAAGTCGAGCGTTGTCGATCAAATTGTAGTCAAGTTGAAAGTTGAGCTTAGCGAGTTGCATCGAAGCTGCGATGAGTCGAGTCGAGATGGGATGAGTCGAGTAGAGTTGGTGCGACGGGTCGTAGTTGAGTCGTGAATAAGGCGATGAAGCGTCGTGTCGAGAAAAGTTGTGTCTAGTCAACTCCAACGGTGACGATCGAAGGAAAATCGCGGAAGTCAGACCGAAGTGTAGTCAAGTTGAAAGTCAAGGCTAATCGACGAGTTGCATCGAGCTTTGTGATGAGTCGAGTCGAGTTGGGATGAGTCGAGTTGGGATGAGTCGAGGTTTATGGAGGGTAGCCGAGTTTGGTCGAGTTGAGCAAAGTCAAGCGATTAAGTGTCGGGTCGAGAAAAGTTATGTCCAGTCTACTCCAACGGTGAGGAGTCACGTCAAGGAAAGTCGAGCAGAGTCGATCAAAGTGTAGTCAAGTTGAAAGTCGAGCTGAGCAGAGTTGCGTCGCACTGCGATGAGTCGAGTTGAGTTGGGATGAGTCGAGTTGAGTCGAGGGCAGCCGAGACAGGTTGTGTCGAGAAGAGTCAAGCGATCAAGCGTCGTGTCGAGAAAAGTTGTGTTTAGTCGACTCCAACGGTGAGGAGTCACGTCGAGGAAAGTCGAACGTTGTCGATCAAAGTGTAGTCAAGTTGAAAGTCGAGCTGAGCAGAGTTGCGTTGAACTACGATTAGTCGAGTCGAGTTGGGATGAGTCGAATAGAGTGCAGTGGAGCCGAGTAGGGTCTAGTTGAGAAGAGTTAGGAGATGAAGCGTCGTGTCAGGAAAAGTTGTGTATAGTCGACTCCGACGGTGACGAGTCACGCCAAGGAAAGTTGAGTGGAGTCGATCAAACTGTAGTCAAGTTTAAAGTCGAGCTGAGCAGAGTTGCATCGAACTGCGATGAGTCGAGTCTAGTTGGGATGAGTCGAGTAGAATGGAGTACACCCGAGTCGGGTCGAGTTGAGCAGAGTCAAGCGATGAAGCGTACTGTCGTGAAAATTTATGGCTAGTCGACTCCAACGGTGAAGTGTCACGTCGAGGAAAGTTGAGCGGAGTTGATCAAAGTGTAGTCAAGTTGAAAGTCGAGCTGAGCAGAGTTGCGTCGAACTGCGAATAGTCTAGTCGAGTAGAGTGTAGTGCAACCGAGTAGGGTCTAGTTGAGCAGGGTAAGGAGATTAAGCGTCGTGTCAAAAATATTTGTGTCTAGTCGACTCCAACGGTGACCGACACGTCGAGGAAAGTCGGGCGGTGTCGATCAAAGTGTAGTCAAGTTGAAAGTCGAGCCAAGCAAAGTTGCGTCTAGCTGCGATGAGTCGAATCGAGTTGGAATGAGTCGAGTTGAGTCTAGGGCAGCCGAGACGGGTCGTGTCGAGAAGAGTGAAGCGATCAAGCGTCGTGTCGAGAAAAGTTATATTTAGTCGACTCCAATGGTGAGGAGTCACGTCGAGGAAAGTTGAGGGGAGTCGATGATAGTGTAGTCAAGTTGAAAGTCGAGCTGTGATGAGTCGAGTCGAGTTGGGATGAGTCGAGAAGAATGGAGTGTGGCCGAGTTGGATCGAGTTGAGCAAAGTCAAGCGATGAAGCGTCGTGTCGAGAAAAGTTATTTCCAGTCGACTCCAACCGTGAGGAGTCCCGTCGAGGAAATTCGAGCAGAGTCGATCAAAGTGTAGTCCAGTTGAAAGTCGAGCTGAGAAGAGTTGTGTCGAACTGCGATTAGTCGAGTCGAGGGCAGCCGAGACGGGTCATGTCGAGAAGAGTCAAGCGATCAAGCGTCGTGTCGAGAAAAGTTGTGTTTAGTCGACTCCAACGGTGAGGAGTCAAGTCGAGGAAAGTCGAGCGTTGTCGATCAAAGTGTAGTCAAGTTGAAAGTCGAGCTGAGCAGGGTTGCGTCGAACTGCGAATAGTCGAGTCAAGTTGGGATGAGTCGAGTAGAGTGTAGTGCAGCCGACTCGGGTCTAGTTGAGTAAAGTAAGGAGATGAAGCGTCGTGTCAGGAAAAGTTGTGTATAGTCGACTCCAACGGTGAGCAGTCACGCCGAGGAAAGTCGAGCAGAGTAAATCAAAGTGTAGTCAAATTGAAAGTCGAGCTAAGCAGAGTTGCATCGAACTGCGATGAGTCGAGTCGAGTTGGGATGAGTCGAGTAGAGTTGAGTGCAGCCGAGTCGGGTCTAGGTGATCACAATAAGGCGATGAAGCGTCGTGTCGAGAAAACTTGTTGCAAGTCGACTCCAACGGTGACGACTCACGTCTAGGAAAGTCGAGCGGAGTCGATCGAAGTGTAGTCAAGTTGAAAGTCTGAGGCGGCGAGTTGCGTCGAGCTACGTGATCGAGTCGAGTTGGGATGGGTCGAGTTGAGTGCAGCCAAGTCGGGTCCAGCTGAGCAGAGTAAGGCGATGAAGGGTCGTGGCGTGAAAAGTTGTGTCTAGTCGACCCCAACAGTGACGAGTCACGTCCAGGAAAGTCGAGCGAAGTCGATCATGGTGTAGTCAAGTTGAAAGTTGAGCTGAGCAAAGTTGCATCAAACTGCGATGAGTCGAGTCGAGAAGAATGGAATGCAGCCGAGTCGGGTCGAGTTGAGCAGAGTCAAGCGATGAAGCGTCCTGTCGAGAAAAGTTATGGCTAGTCGACTCCAATAATGAGGTGTCACGCGAGGAAAGTCGAGTGGATCGATCAAAGTGTACTCAAGTTGAAAGTCGAACTGAACGAGTTGCGTCGAACGCATGATCGAGTCGAGTTGGGATGAGTCGAGTAGAGTGTATTGCAGCCGAGTCGAGTCTAGTTGAGCGGTGCAAGGCGAAGAAGCGTCGTGTCAAGAAAAGTTGTGTATAGTCGACTTCAACGGTGACGAGTCACGTCGAGGAAAGTCGAGCGGAGTCGATCAAAGTGTAGTCAAGTTGAAAGTCGAGCTGAGCAGATTTGCATCGAACTGCGATGAGTCGAGTCGAGATGGGATGAGTCGAGTAGAGTTGAGTGCAGCCGATTCGGGTCTAGTTGAGCAGAATAAGACGATGAAGCGTCGTGTCGAGAAAAGTTGTGTCTAGTCGACTCCAACGGTGACGACTCACGTCCCAGAAATTCTAGCGGAGTCGATCGAACTTTAGTCAAGTTGAAAGTCGAGCTGAACAAAGTTGCGTCGAGCTGCGATTAGTCAAGTCGAGTAGAGTTGAGTGCAGCCAAGTCGGGTCAAGTTGAGCAGAGTAAGGCGATGAAAGATCGTGTCGAGAAAAGTTGTGTCTAGTCGACTCCAACAGTGACGAGTCACGTCCAGGAAAGTCGAGCGAAGCTGAGAAAAGTGTAGTCAAGTTGAAAGTCGAGTTGAGCAGGGTTGCATCAAATTTGTGTCTAGTCGACTCCAACGGTGACGAGACACGTCGAGGAAAGTCGAGCCAAGCAAAGTTGCGTTGAACTGTGATGAGTCGAATCGAGTTGGGATGAGTCGAGTTGAGTCTAGGGCAGCTGAGACGGGTCGTGTCGAGAAGAGTCAAGCGATCAAGCGTCGTGTCGAGAAAATTTATTTTTAGTCGACTCCAACGGTGAGGAGTCACGTCGAGGAAAGTCGAGGGGAGTCGATGATAGTGTAATCAAGTTGAAAGTCGAGCTGAGCAGAGTTGCGTCGAACTGTGATGAGTCGAGTCGAGTTGGGATGAGTCGAGTAGAATGGATTTTAGCCGAGTCGGGTCGAGTTGTGCAAAGTCAAGCGATGAAGCGTCGTGTCGTGAAAAGTTTTGTCCTGTCAACACCAACGGTGAGGAGTCTCGTCGAGAAAATTCGAGGAGAGTCAATCAAAGTGTAGTCAAGTTGAAAGTCGAGCTGAGCAGAGTTGCGTCGAACTGCGATGAGTCGAATCGAGTAGGGATGAGTCAAGTCGAGTCTAGGGCAACCGAGATGGGTCGTGTCGAGAAGAGTCAAGCGATCAAGCGTCGTGTCGAGAAAAGTTGTGTTTAGTCGACTCCAACGGTGAGGAGTCACGTCGAGGAAATTCGATCAAAGTGTAGTCAAGTTGAAAGTCGAGCTGAGCAGAGTTGCGTCGAACTGCGATGAGTCAAGTGGAGTTGAGATGAGTCGATTAGATTTGAGTGCATCCGAGTCGGGTCTAGTTGAGCTGAATAAGGCGATGAAGCATCGTGTCGAGAAAAGTTGTGTTTAGTCGACTCCAACGATGACGACTCACGTCAAGGAAAGTCGAGCGGAGTCGATCAAAGTGTAGTCAAGTTGAACGTCGAGCTTAGCGATTGGGTCGAATCAACGATTAGTCGAGTCCAATTTGGCATGGTCGAGTTGAGTGCATCCGAGTCGGGTCTAGTTGAGCCGAATAAGGCGATGAAGCATCGTGTCGAGAAAAAATTTGTCTAGTCGACTCTAACGGTGACAACTCACATCAAGGAAACTCGAGCAGACTCAATCAAAGTGTAGTCAAGTTGAACGTCGAGCTGAGCTGAGTTGGGTCGAACTGCGATTAGTCGAGTCGAGTAGAGTTGAGTGCAGCCAAGTTGGGTCTAGTTGAGCAGAATAAGGCGATGAAGTGTCGTGTCGAGAAAAATTTGTCTAGTCGACTCAACGGTGACGACTCACGTCGAGAAAGTCAAGCGGACTCAATCAAGTGTAGTCAAGTTGAATGTCAAGCTCGCGGAGTTGGGTCGAGCTGCCGATTAATCGAGTCGGTTGGGATAAGTGAGTAAAGTCAAGTGCACCAAGTCGGGTCTAGTTGAGCAGAATAAGGCGATGAAGTGTCGTGTCGAGAAGAGTTGTGTCTAGTCGACTCCAACGGTGGCGACTCACGTCAAGGAAAGTCGAGCGAAGTCGATCAAAGTGTAGTCAAGTTGAAAGTCGAGCTAAACGGTGTTATCGAATGTGATGAGTCGAGTCGAGTTGGGATGAGTCGAGTAAATGTTGGGGTGTCAGCCGAGTCGGGTCGACTTGAGCAAAGTCAAAGCGATGAAGCGTCGTGTCGAGAAAAGTTATTTCCAGTCGTCTCCAACGGTGAGGAGTCACGTCGAGGAAAGTCGAGCAAAGTCGATCAAAGTGTAGTCAAGTTGAAAGTCAAGCTGAGCAGAGTTGCGTCGAACTGCGATGAGACGGGTCGTGTCGCGAAGAGTCAAGTAATCAAGCGTCGTGTCGAGAAAAGTTGTGTTTAGTCAACTCCCTCGGTGAGGAGTCACGTCGAGGAAAGTCGATCGTTTTCGATCAAAGTGTAGTCAAGTTGAAAGTCGAGCTTAGCAGAGTTGCGTCGAACTGCGATGAGTCGAGTCGAGTCGAGGGCAGCTGAGACGGGTCGTGTCGAGAAGAGTCAAGAAATCAAGCGTCGTGTCGAGAAAAGTTGTGTTTAGTCGACTCCACCGGTGAGGAGTCACGTCGAGGAAAGTCGAGCGTTTTCGATCAAAGTGTAGTCAAGTTGAAAGTCGAGCTGAGCAGAGTTGTGTCGAACTGCGTTTAGTTGAGTCGAGTTGGGATGAGTCGAGTAGAGTGGAGTGCACCGATTTGGGTCTAGTTGAGCAGAGTAAGACGTTGAAGCGTCGTGTCGAGAAAATTTGTGTCTAGTCGACTCCAATGGTGACGGTAACGTCGGGGAAAGACGAGCGGAGTCGATCAAAGTGTAGTCAAGTTGAAAGTCGAGCTAAGCAGAGTTGCGTCGAACTGCGAACAGTCGTGTCGAGTTGCAATGAGTCGAGTAGAGTGTATTACAGCTGAGTCGGGTCTAGTTGAGCAGTGTAAGGCGATGAAGCGTCGTGTCAAGAAAAGTTGTGTATAGTCAGCATTGCGTCGGCGATGACGAAGTCACGTTGAAAGTCGACGGAGTCGATCAAAGTGTAGTCAAGTTGAAAGTCGAAATGTGTCAAAGGTTGCATCCAATCCAACGGTGATGAGTCGAAATCGAGTTGGGAAGAGTCGAAATGAGTTGGGAAGAGTCGAGTCGAGTTGGGAAGAGTCGAGGAGAATGGAGTGCAAATGAGTCGAAATAAATTGAGCAGAAGCGATGAAGTGTCCAACGAAAAGTTATGGCTAGTCGACTCCAACGGTGAGGTGTCACGTCGGGGTAGGTCGAGAAGCGGAGTCGATCAAAGTGTAGTCAAGTTGAATGTCGAGCTGAGCAAAGTTGCGTCGAATCTGCTGATGAGTCGAGTCGAAGTTGGGATGAGTCGAATTTATTCGAGGCGCAGCCGAGACGGGTTGTGTCGAGAAGAGTCAAGCGATCAAGCGTCGTGTCGAGAAAAGTTATGTTTAGTCGACTCCAACGGTGAGGAGTGACGTCGAGGATAGTCGAGCGGAGTCAATCCAAGTGTAGTGAAATTGAAAATCGAGGTGAGCAAAGTTGGGTCGAAGTTGGGATGAGTCGAGGTCGAGTTGAGTGCAGCCGACTCGGGTCTAGTTGACGAGTAAGGCGATGAAGCGTCCTGTCAGAAAAGTTGTGTATAGTCGGCTCAACGGTGATAAAGTCACGGCGAGAATGTCGAGCGGACTCGATCAAAGTGTAGTCAATTTTAAATCGAGCTAAAGCGTTTTTGTCGACTGCGTTTAGTGAGTCGAGTTAGGATGAGTCGAGTAGAGTGGAGTGCGATGGGTCTAATTGAGCAGCAGTAAAGGCGATGAAGCGTCGTGTCGAAAGGTTGTGTCTAGTCAACTCCAACGGTGACGAGTCGTGTCGAGAAAGTCGAGCGGAGTCGATCAAAGTGTAGTCAAGTTGAAGTCGAGGGACGAGACTTGCATCGGCGCTGCGAGTCAAGTCGAGTTGTGATGAGTCGAGTCAATTCGAGGGCAGCCAAGACGTGTCGTGTCGAAAGACCACAGCGATGAAGCGTCGTGTCGAGAAAAGTTGTGTCTAGTCGACTCCAACGGTGACGACTCACGTCCACGAAAGTGGAGTGGAATCGATCGAAGGGTAGTCAAGTTGAAAGTCGGAGCTGAGAGTTGCGTCGAACTGCGATGTGTCGAATCGAGTTAGGATGAGTTGAGTAGTCGAGGTTAGTCGGGTTGAGCGGAGTAAGGCGATGAAGGCGTGTCGAGAAATGTTGTGTCTAGTCGACTCCAACAGTGACGTCGAGGAAAGTCGAGCAGAGTCGATCAAAGTCTAGTCAAGTTGAAAGTTGAGTTGAGCAGAGTTGCGTCGAACTGCGATTAGTCGAAATCGAGTTGGGATGAGTCGAGTCCCGGTCGGGGGCCAAAATTGTGATGGGTTGTGTCGAGAAGAGTCAAGCGATCAAGCGTCGTGTCGAGAAAAGTTATGTTTAGTCGACTCCAACGGTGAGAGTCACGTCGAGGATAAGTCGGCGGAGTCAATCAAGTGTAGTGAAGTTGAAAGTCGAGGTGAGCAGAGTTGCGTCGAACTCGCAATAAGTCGAAAATCGAGGTGATGAGTCGAGTAGAGTTGAGTGTAGCTGACTCGAGTCTAGTTGAGCAAGGACTCAGGCGATGAAGCGTCCATGTCAAGAAAAGTTGTGTCTAATCGACTCCAACGGTGACGAGTCATCGCCGAGGAAAGTCGAGCGGACTCGATCAAAGTGTAGTCAATTTTGAAATTCGAGCTAAGCGATTTAAATGAACTGCGTTTGAGTCGAAATCGAGTTGGGATGAGTCGAGTAGAGTGGAGTGCACCGAGATGGGTCTAATTGAGCGTTAGTCAAGGCGATGAAGCGTCGTGTCGAGAAAGGTTGTGTCCAGTCGACTCCAACAGTGACGAAAGTGATCGAGGAAAGTCGAGCAGAGTCGATCAAAGTGTAGTCAAGTTGAAAGTCGAGTTGAGCAGAGTTGCGTCGAACTGCGATGAGTCGAGTCGAGTTGGGATGAGTCGAATCTAGTCGAGCAGCAGATGGGTTGTGTCGAGAAGAGTCAGCGATCAGCGTCGTGTCGAAAAATTGTGTTTAGTCGACTCCAACGGTGAGGAGTCACGTCGAGGATAGTCGAGCGGAGTCAATGCAAGTGTAGTGAAGTTGAAAGTCGAGGTGAGCAGAGTTGCGTCGAACTGCAATTAGTCGAGTCGAGCTGGGATGAGTCGAGTAGAGTTGAGTGTTGCCGACTCTAGTCTAGTTGAGCAGAGTAAGGCGATGAAGCGTCCTGTCAAGAAAAGTTGTGTATAGTCGACTCCAACGGTGCCGAGTCACGCCGAGGAAAGTCGAGCGGACTCGATCAAAGTGTAGTCAATTTTAAATTCGAGCTAAGCAGATTTCTGTCGAACTGCGTTTAGTCGAGTCGAGTTAGGATGAGTCGAGTAGAGTGGAGTGCACCGAGATGGGTCTAATTGAGCAGAGTAAGGCGATGAAGCGTCGTGTCGAGAAAGGTTGTGTCCAGTCGACTCCAACAGTGACGAGTGACGTCGAGGAAAGTCGAGCAGAGTCGATCAAAGTTTAGTCAAGTTGAAAGTCGAGTTGAGCAGAGTTGCGTCGAACTGCGATGAGTCGAGTCGAGTTGGGATGAGTCGAGTCCCGTCGAGGGCAGCCGAGATGGGTTGTGTCGAGAAGAGTCAATCGATCAAGCGTCGTGTCGAGAAAAGTTATGTTTAGTCGACTCCAACGGTGAGGAGTCACGTCGAGGATAGTCGAGCGGAGTCAATCCAAGTGTAGTGAAGTTGAAAGTCGAGGTGAGCAGAGTTGCGTCGAACTGCAATTAGTTGAGTCGAGTTGGGATGAGTCGAGTAGAGTTGAGTGCAGCCGACTCAGGTCTAGTTGAGTAGAGTAAGGCGATGAAGCGTCCTATCAAGAAAAGTTGTGTATAGTCGACTCTAACGGTGACGAGTCACGCCGAGGAAAGTCGAGCGGACTCGATCAAAGTGTAGTCAATTTTAAATTCGAGCTAAGCAGATTTCTGTCCAATTGCGTTTAGTCGAGTCGAGTTAGGATGAGTCGAGTAGAGTGGAGTGCACCGAGATGGGTCTAATTGAGCAGAGTAAGGCGATGAAGCTTCATGTTGAGAAAAGTCGTGTCTAGTCGACTCCAACAGTGACGAGTCGCGTTGAAGAAAGTCGAGCGGAGTCGAACAAAGTGTAGTCAAGTTGAAAGTCGAGCTGAGCAGAGTTGTGTCGAACTGCGATGAGTCGAGTCAAGTTGGGATGAGTCCAGTCGAGTCGAGGGCAGCCTAGACTTGTCGTGTCGAGCAGAGGCAATCGATGAAGCGTCGTGTCGAGAAAAGTTGTGTCTTGTCGGCTCCAACAGTGACGACTCACGTCCTGGAAAGTCAGGCGGAGTCGATCGAAGTGTAGTCAAGTTGAAAGTCGAGCAGAGCAGAGTTGTGTCGAACTGCGATTAGTCGAGCCGAGTAGAGTTGAGTGCAGCCGAGTCGGGTCGGGTTGAGCAGAGTAAGGCGATGAAGCGTCGGGTCGAGAAAGGTTGTGTCCAGTCGACTCCAACAGTGGTGAGTCACATCGAGGAAAGTCGAGCGGAGTCGATGAAAGTGTAGTGAGGTTGAAAGTCGAGCTGAGCAGAGTTGCATCAAACTGCGATTAGTCGAGTCAATTTGGGATGAGTCAAGTAGAATGGAGTGCAACCGAGTCGGGTCGAGTTGAGCAAAGTCAAGCAATGAAGCGTCCTGTCAAGAAAGGTTATGTCTAGTCGACTCGACCGGTAAGGAGTCACGTCGAGGAAAGTCGAGCAGAGTCGATCAAAGTGTAGTCAAGTTGAAAGTCGAGCTGAGCAGAGTTGCGTCGAATTGCGTTTAGTGGAGTCGAGTTGGGATGAGTCAAGTAGAGTGGAGTGCACCGAGTCGGGTCTAGTTGAGAAGAGTAAGGCGATGAAGCGTCGTGTCGAGAAAAGTTGTGTCTAGTCGACACCAACGGTGAGGAGTCACGCCGAGGAAAGTTGAGCGGAATCGATCAAAGTGTAGTCAAGTTGAGAGTTGAGCTGAGCAGAGTTGTGTCAAACTGCTTTTAGTCGAGTCGAGGTTGGGATGAGTCGGTAGAGTGGAGTCTGCACCGAGTTGGGTCTAGTTGAGCGGTAGTAAGGTGATGAAGAAAGCGTCGTGTCGAAAAAGTTGTGTCTAGTCGACTCCAACGATTTGACGAGTCACGCCAGAGGAAAGTCGAGCGGACTCGATCAAAGTGTAGTCAATTTTAATTTCGAGCTAAGCAGATTTCGTCCAATTGCGTTTAGTCGAAAATCGAGTTGGGATGAGTCGAGTAGAGTGAGTGCACCGAGATGGGTCTAATTGAGCAGGTAAGGCGATGAAGCTTCATGTCGAGAAAAGTCGTGTCTAGTCGACTCCAACGGTGACGCAGTCGCGTTGAAGAAAGTCGAGCGAGTCGAACAAAGTGTAGTCAAGTTGAAAGTCGAGTGAAATAGTTGTGTCGAACGATGGCGAGTCGAGTCAAGTTGGGATGAGTCCGATCGAGTCGAGGGCAGCGAGACTTGTCGTGTCGAAAGCAGAGGCAATCGATGAAGCGTCGTGTCGAGAAAGGTTGTGTCTTGTCGACTCCAACGGTGACGACTCACGTCTGGAAAGTCGGGCGAGTCGATCGAAGTGTAGTCAAGTTGAAAGTTGAGGAGAGTTGTGTCAAATCAAGATTATCGAGTCGAAAGTAGAAGTTGAGTCTCTGTCAATCGGAGTCGGGTTAAACGAGCAGTAAAAGGCGATGAAGCGTCGTGTCGAAAATTTGTGTCTATCGACTCCAACGGTGACGTCACGTCGAGGAAAGTCGGCGGAGTCGATGAAAGTGTAGTGAGGTTGAAAGTCGAGGCGAGCGGGTTGCATCAAATCTGCGATTAGTCGAGTCAATTTGGGATGATTCAAGTAGAATGGAGTGCAACGGTCGGGTCGAGTTGAGCGAGTCAAGCAATGAAGCGTCGTGTCAAGAAAAGGTTATGTCTAGTCGACTCAACGGTGGTCACGTCGAGGAAAGTCGGCGGAGTCGATCAAAGTGTAGTCAAGTTGAAAGTCGGGTGAAGAGGTTGCGTCGAATTGCGTTTAGTGGAGTCGAGTTGGGATGAGTCAAGTAGAGTGGAGTGCACCGAGTCGGGTCTAGTTGAGAAGAGTAAGGCGATGAAGCGTCGTGTCGAGAAAAGTTGTGTCTAGTCGACACCAACGGTGACGAGACACGTCGAGGTAAGTCGAGCGAAGTCGATGAAGTGTAGTCATGTTGAAAATCGAAGTGAGCGAGTTGCGTCGAATCGCGTTTAGTCGAGTCGAGTTGGGACGAGTCGAGTAGATTGGAGTGCACTGAGTTGGGTCTAGTTGAGTAGAGTAAGGCGATGAAGCGTCGTGTCGAGAAAAGTTGTGTCTAGTCGACTCCAACGGTGAGGAGTCACGCCGAGGAAAGTTGAGCGGAATCGATCAAAGTGTAGTCAAGTTGAGAGTTGAGCTGAGCAGAGTTGTGTCAAACTGCTTTTAGTCGAGTCGAGTTGGGATGAGTCGAGTAGAGTGGAGTGCACCGAGTTGGGTCTAGTTGAGCAGAGTAAGGTGATGAAGCGTCGTGTCAAGAAAAGTTGTGTCTAGTCGACTCCAACGGTGACGAGTCACGTCGAGGAAAGTCGAGCGGAATCGATCAAACTGTAGTCAAGTTGAAAGTCGAGCTAAGCAGAGTCGCACCGAACTTCGATGAGTCGATTCGAGTTGGGATAAGTCGAGTCGAGTCGAGGGCAGTCGAGACGAGTCCTTTCGAGCAGAGTCAAGCGATGAAGCGACGTGTCGAGTAAAGTTGTATCTAGTTGACTCTAACGGTGACGACTCACGTCCGGGAAAGTCGAGCGGATTCGATCGAAGTGTAGTCAAGTTGAAAGTCGAGCTGAGCAGAGTTGTGTGGAACTGCGATTAGTCGAGTTGAGTAGAGTTGAGTGCAGCCGAGTTGGGTCTAGTTGAGCAGAATAAGGCGATGAAGCGTCATGTCGAGAAAAGTTGTGTCTAGTCGACTCCAACGGTGACGAGTCACGCCGAGCAAAGTCGAGCGGAATCGATCAAAGTGTAGTCAAGTTGAATGTCGAGCTGAGCAAAGTTGCGGTGAACTGCAATGAGTCGAGTCGAGTTGGGATAAGTCGAGTGAGTTGAGTGCGGCCGACTGGGTCTAGTTGAGCGAGTAAGCGCGAAGAAGCGTCGTGTCGAGAAAGTTGTGTTTACTCGACTCCAACGGTGACGAGTCACGTCGAGGAAAGTCGAGCGAGTCGATCAAAGTGTAGTCAAGTTGAAAGTCGAAATGAGCGACGAGTTGTGTCAAACTGCTTTAGTTGAGTCGAGGGATGAGTCGAGTAGAGTGGAAAACCGATTTGGGTCTAGTTGAGCGAGTAAAGGCGATGAAGCGCGTGTCGAAAATTTGTGTCTAGTCGACTCCAACGGTGGACGGTAACGTCGAAAGACGAAAGTCGATCAAAGTGTAGTCAAGTCGAAAGTCGAGTGCGAGGAAAGTTGCGTCGGTTGCGATGAGTCGGTGTCGAGGTTGCAATGAGTCGAAAGGTAGAATGGGTGCAGCCAGGAAGTCGGGTCGGGTTGAGCAGTCTCGATGAAGCGTCCTATAAAGAAAGGTTATGTCTAGTTGACTCAACGGAGGTGTCACATCGAGGAAAGTCGTGTAGAGTCGACCAAAGTGTAGTCAAGTTGAAAGTCGAGCTGGGCAGAGTTGCGTCGAACTGCGTTTAGTGGAGTCGAGTTAGGATGAGTCCAGTAGAGTGGAGTGCACCGAGTCGGGTCTAGTTGAGCAGCGTAAGGCGATGAAGCGTCGTGTCGAAAAAAGTTGTGTCTAGTCGACTCCAACGGTGACCACAACGGGTCGAGGTAAGTCGAATGGAGTCGATGAAAGTGTAATCAAGTTGAAAGTTGAGGGCAGTCAGTTGTGTCGAACAGCGTTTAGTAGAGTCGAGTAGAGGGGAGTGCACCGAGTTGGGTCTAGTTGAGCAGAGTAAGGCGATGAAGCGTCGTGTCGAGAAAAGTTGTGTCTAGTCGACTCCAACGGTGACGAGTCACGTCGAGGAAAGTTGAGCGGAGTCGATCAAAGTGTAGTCAAGTTGAAAGTCGAACTGAGCAAAGTTGGTCGAATCGATGAGTCGACCGAGTCGAGGTCTAGGGTGCGTTTCGTGTCCCCGAGCAGAAAGGCGATGAAGCGGCGTGTCGAGAAAAGTTGTGTCTAGTCGACTTTACGGTGACCAGTGATGTCGAGGTAGGTCGAGCGGAGTCGATGAAAGTGTAGTCAAGTTAAAAGTCGAGCTGAGCAGAGTTGTGTCGAACTGCGTTTAGTCGAGTCGAGTTGGGATGAGTCGAGTAGAGTGGAGTGCATCGAGTTGGGTCTAGTTGAGCAGAGTAAGGCGATGAAGCGTCGTGTCGAGAAAAGTTGTGTCTAGTCGACTCCAACGAAGACGAGTCACGTCGAGGAAAGTTGAGCGGAGTCGATCAAAGTGTAGTCAAGTTGAAAGTCGAGCTGAGCAAAGTTGGGTCGAACTGGGATGAGTCAAGTCGGGTCGAGGGCAGCCGGGACGTTTCATGTCGAGCAGAGTTAGGCGATGAAGCGTCGTGTCGAGAAAAGTTGTGTCTAGTCGACTTTACGGTGACCAGTGATGTCGAGGTAGGTCGACGAGAGTCGATGAAAGTGTAGTCAAGTTAAAAGTCGAGCTAGCGCAGAGTTGTGTCGAATCATGCTTTACGAGTCGAGTAGAGTGGAGTGAACCGAGTTGGGTCTAGTTGAGCAGAGTAAGGCGATGCAGCGTCGTGTTGAGAAAAGTTTTGTCTAGTCGACTCCAACGATGACGAGTCACGTCGAGGAAAATCGAGCGGAATCGATCAAAGTGTAGTCAAGTTGAAAGTCGAGCTGAGCAGAGTTGCGCCGAACTACGATGAGTCGAGTCGAGTTGGGAGAAGTCAAGTCGGGTCGGAGGGCGATCGAGACGACTCATCGAGGTGAGTCAAGCGATGAAGCGTCATTGAGAAAAATTGTGAGTGGACTCCAACGGTGACGATTCACGTCCAGGAAAGTTCACCTTTGGTCATTTTATGCTATTGGAATATGAAATTCCCTTGAGAGAGCAGCTTTCTCTTCTCTTTCTTCTCCTCTTGCTTGTTCTTGACGTTAAGACCCTTTTTCTTATCATTGGAGACTCCAATGTGGTGGAACTTGGCTTATCTTCCTAGCTTCCTCTAGGTAGTGGAGTGGCGCCTAGCTTAGGAATTATTTTTCTGCAATTTACATTCTTCCATTTACCTTCTTGCAATTTACAATTCTGGTTCTTAGTTTATGTTTTACTTTTCAGCCCCTTTCCCCTTTAATTTTGGTCATTTTCGTTTTGCCCTTTCTTCCATTTCTGCACTTTATTTCCAGCCTTTAATTCTTGCAATCACCTTCCCCAATTCCCTCTTTACATTCTGCAAATTTATGTTTCCTCTTCTTTTCATTTTTATGCACAATTTTGTGCTACATTGAACACAATTTGAGGAGCTCACAAAACTGCTCTGAATTTTGAGCTTCAATCCTACCTCCAACTAGGTCCATCCTCCTCCTCCCAAGTGGGTTGTATTAAAGGGGCAAGAGAATTCAACAAGAGGTGGAAGCATTACTTCTCAAAAGGAAGGAATATCATGAAGAAATGTCATCCACGGAATTATCATTCAAGGAAATTGTAGATTTCAAAATTTTAGCTTAGGAAGAATAAATCTGAAATTAGTAATTTCAGTTTGATTGTATTTGTCTTAACTTGTAAAAGTAGGGATAGTTTATTCCAACATGGGATAAAATTAGACTATTTAGAATAGGAATAGGCTTAGCTTAAGGGCTTGGTTGGCTAGGAGCAGCCCATACCCACAACCAAGCAGCCCCCTTCCCTTTCTCATATAAATAAAGGCTTAATTTAAGCAAATGACACCTTTGGTCATTTTATGCTATTGGAATATGAAATTCCCTTGAGAGAGCAGCTTTCTCTTCTCTTTCTTCTCCTCTTGCTTGTTCTTGACGTTAAGACCCTTTTTCTTATCATTGGAGACTCCAATGTGGTGGAACTTGGCTTATCTTCCTAGCTTCCTCTAGGTAGTGGAGTGGCGCCTAGCTTAGGAATTATTTTTCTGCCATTTACCTTCTTTTACAATTTAATTTAATTCTGGTTCTTAGTTTATGTTTTACTTTTCAGCCCCTTTCCCCTTTAATTTTGGTCATTTTCGTTTTGCCCTTTCTTCCATTTCTGCACTTTATTTCCAGCCTTTAATTCTTGCAATCACCTTCTCCAATTCCCTCTTTACATTCTGCAAATTTATGTTTCCTCTTCTTTTCATTTTTATGCACAATTTTGTGCTACATTGAACACAATTTGAGGAGCTCACAAAACTGCTCTGAATTTTGAGCTTCAATCCTACCTCCAACTAGGTCCATCCTCCTCCTCCCAAGTGGGTTGTATTAAAGGGGCAAGAGAATTCAACAAGAGGTGGAAGCATTACTTCTCAAAAGGAAGGAATATCATGAAGAAATGTCATCCACGGAATTATCATTCAAGGAAATTGTAGATTTCAAAATTTTAGCTTAGGAAGAATAAATCTGAAATTAGTAATTTCAATTTGATTGTATTTGTCTTAACTTGTAAAAGTAGGGATAGTTTATTCCAACATGGGATAAAATTAGACTATTTAGAATAGGAATAGGCTTAGCTTAAGGGCTTGGTTGGCTAGGAGCAGCCCATACCCACAACCAATTTTGTAGCAGCCCCCTTCCCTTTTTCATATAAATAAAGGCTTAATTTAAGCAAATGACACCTTTGGTCATTTTATGCTATTGGAATATGAAATTCCCTTGAGAGAGCAGCTTTCTCTTCTCTTTCTTCTCCTCTTGCTTGTTCTTGATGTTAAGACCCTTTTTCTTATCATTGGAGACTCCAATGTGGTGGAACTTGGCTTATCTTCCTAGCTTCCTCTAGGTAGTGGAGTGGCGCCTAGCTTAGGAATTATTTTTCTGCCATTTACCTTTACTTGCAATTTACAATTCTGGTTCTTAGTTTATGTTTTACTTTTCAGCCCCTTTCCCCTTTAATTTTGGTCATTTTCGTTTTGCCCTTTCTTCCATTTCTTGCACTTTATTTCCAGCCTTTAATTCTTGCAATCACCTTCCCAATTCCCTCTTTACATTCTGCAAA
The DNA here is from genome assembly GCA_026541065.1 of Canavalia ensiformis. Classification (NCBI taxonomy): domain Eukaryota; kingdom Viridiplantae; phylum Streptophyta; class Magnoliopsida; order Fabales; family Fabaceae; genus Canavalia; species Canavalia ensiformis. The sequence goes on along the minus strand of JAMKYM010000640.1, from coordinate 38,062 downwards.
TTTATGTTTCCTCTTCTTTTCATTTTTATGCACAATTTTGTGCTACATTGAACACAATTTGAGGAGCTCACAAAACTGCTCTGAATTTTGAGCTTCAATCCTACCTCCAACTAGGTCCATCCTCCTCCTCCCAAGTGGGTTGTATTAAAGGGGCAAGAGAATTCAACAAGAGGTGGAAGCATTACTTCTCAAAAGGAAGGAATATCATGAAGAAATGTCATCCACGGAATTATCATTCAAGGAAATTGTAGATTTCAAAATTTTAGCTTAGGAAGAATAAATCTGAAATTAGTAATTTCAATTTGATTGTATTTGTCTTAACTTGTAAAAGTAGGGATAGTTTATTCCAACATGGGATAAAATTAGACTATTTAGAATAGGAATAGGCTTAGCTTAAGGGCTTGGTTGGCTAGGAGCAGCCCATACCCACAACCAAGCAGCCCCTTTCCCTTTTTCATATAAATAAAGGCTTAATTTAAGCAAATGACACCTTTGGTCATTTTATGCTATTGGAATATGAAATTCCCTTGAGAGAGCAGCTTTCTCTTCTTTTCTTCTCCTCTTGCTTGTTCTTGACGTTAAGACCCTTTTTCTTATCATTGGAGACTCCAATGTGGTGGAACTTGGCTTATCTTCCTAGCTTCCTCTAGGTAGTGGAGTGGCGCCTAGCTTAGGAATTTTTCTTTTTTCTGCCATTTACCTTCTTGCAATTTACAATTCTGGTTCTTAGTTTATGTTTTACTTTTCAGCCCCTTTCCCCTTTAATTTTGGTCATTTTCGTTTTGCCCTTTCTTCCATTTCTGCACTTTATTTCCAGCCTTTAATTCTTGCAATCACCTTCCCCAATTCCCTCTTTACATTCTGCAAATTTATGTTTCCTCTTCTTTTCATTTTTATGCACAATTTTGTGCTACATTGAACACAATTTGAGGAGCTCACAAAACTGCTCTGAATTTTGAGCTTCAATCCTACCTCCAACAACTAGGTCCATCCTCCTCCTCCCAAGTGGGTTGTATTAAAGGGGCAAGAGAATTCAACAAGAGGTGGAAGCATTACTTCTCAAAAGGAAGGAATATCATGAAGAAATGTCATCCACGGAATTATCATTCAAGGAAATTGTAGATTTCAAAATTTTAGCTTAGGAAGAATAAATCTGAAATTAGTAATTTCAATTTGATTGTATTTGTCTTAACTTGTAAAAGTAGGGATAGTTTATTCCAACATGGGATAAAATTAGACTATTTAGAATAGGAATAGGCTTAGCTTAAGGGCTTGGTTGGCTAGGAGCAGCCCATACCCACAACCAAGCAGCCCCTTCCCTTTTTCATATAAATAAAGGCTTAATTTAAGCAAATGACACCTTTGGTCATTTTATGCTATTGGAATATGAAATTCCCTTGAGAGAGCAGCTTTCTCTTCTCTTTCTTCTCCTCTTGCTTGTTCTTGACGTTAAGACCCTTTTTCTTATCATTGGAGACTCCAATGTGGTGGAACTTGGCTTATCTTCCTAGCTTCCTCTAGGTAGTGGAGTGGCGCCTAGCTTAGGAATTATTTTTCTGCCATTTACCTTCTTGCAATTTACAATTCTGGTTCTTAGTTTATGTTTTACTTTTCAGCCCCTTTCCCCTTTAATTTTGGTCATTTTCGTTTTGCCCTTTCTTCCATTTCTACGCACTTTATTTCCAGCCTTTAATTCTTGCAATCACCTTCCCCAATTCCCTCTTTACATTCTGCAAATTTATGTTTCCTCTTCTTTTCATTTTTATGCACAATTTTGTGCTACATTGAACACAATTTGAGGAGCTCACAAAACTGCTCTGAATTTTGAGCTTCAATCCTACCTCCAACTAGGTCCATCCTCCTCCTCCCAAGTGGGTTGTATTAAAGGGGCAAGAGAATTCAACAAGAGGTGGAAGCATTACTTCTCAAAAGGAAGGAATATCATGAAGAAATGTCATCCACTTTAATTATCATTCAAGGAAATTGTAGATTTCAAAATTTTAGCTTAGGAAGAATAAATCTGAAATTAGTAATTTCAATTTGATTGTATTTGTCTTAACTTGTAAAAGTAGGGATAGTTTATTCCAACATGGGATAAAATTAGACTATTTAGAATAGGAATAGGCTTAGCTTAAGGGCTTGGTTGGCTAGGAGCAGCCCATACCCACAACCAAGCAGCCCCCTTCCCTTTTTCATATAAATAAAGGCTTAATTTAAGCAAATGACACCTTTGGTCATTTTATGCTATTGGAATATGAAATTCCCTTGAGAGAGCAGCTTTCTCTTCTCTTTCTTCTCCTCTTGCTTGTTCTTGACGTTAAGACCCTTTTTCTTATCATTGGAGACTCCAATGTGGTGGAACTTGGCTTATCTTCCTAGCTTCCTCTAGGTAGTGGAGTGGCGCCTAGCTTAGAATTATTTTTCTGCAATTTACATTCATTTACCTTCTTGCAATTTACAATTCTGGTTCTTAGTTTATGTTTTTACTTTTTCAGCCCCTTTCCCCTTTAATTTTGGTCATTTTCGTTTTGCCCTTTCTTCCATTTCTTACTTTATTTCCAGCCTTTAATTCTTGCAATCACCTTCTCCAATTCCCTCTTTACATTCTGCAAATTTATGTTTCCTCTTCTTTTCATTTTTATGCACAATTTTGTGCTACATTGAACACAATTTGAGGAGCTCACAAAACTGCTCTGAATTTTGAGCTTCAATCCTACCTCCAACTAGGTCCATCCTCCTCCTCCCAAGTGGGTTGTATTAAAGGGGCAAGAGAATTCAACAAGAGGTGGAAGGATTACTTCTCAAAAGGAAGGAATATCATGAAGAAATGTCATCCACGGAATTATCATTCAAGGAAATTGTAGATTTCAAAATTTTAGCTTAGGAAGAATAAATCTGAAATTAGTAATTTCAATTTGATTGTATTTGTCTTAACTTGTAAAAGTAGGGATAGTTTATTCCAACATGGGATAAAATTAGACTATTTAGAATAGGAATAGGCTTAGCTTAAGGGCTTGGTTGGCTAGGAGCAGCCCATACCCACAACCAAGCAGCCCCCTTCCCTTTTCATATAAATAAAGGCTTAATTTAAGCAAATGACACCTTTGGTCATTTTATGCTATTGGAATATGAAATTCCCTTGAGAGAGCAGCTTTCTCTTCTCTTTCTTCTCCTCTTGCTTGTTCTTGACGTTAAGACCCTTTTTCTTATCATTGGAGACTCCAATGTGGTGGAACTTGGCTTATCTTCCTAGCTTCCTCTAGCTAGTGGAGTGGCGCCTAGCTTAGGAATTATTTTTCTGCAATTTACATTCTGCCATTTACCTTCTTGCAATTTACAATTCTGGTTCTTAGTTTATGTTTTACTTTTCAGCCCCTTTCCCCTTTAATTTTGGTCATTTTCGTTTTGCCCTTTCTTCCATTTCTGCACTTTATTTCCAGCCTTTAATTCTTGCAATCACCTTCCCCAATTCCCTCTTTACATTCTGCAAATTTATGTTTCCTCTTCTTTTCATTTTTATGCACAATTTTGTGCTACATTGAACACAATTTGAGGAGCTCACAAAACTGCTCTGAATTTTGAGCTTCAATCCTACCTCCAACTAGGTCCATCCTCCTCCTCCCAAGTGGGTTGTATTAAAGGGGCAAGAGAATTCAACAAGAGGTGGAAGCATTACTTCTCAAAAGGAAGGAATATCATGAAGAAATGTCATCCACGGAATTATCATTCAAGGAAATTGTAGATTTCAAAATTTTAGCTTAGGAAGAATAAATCTGAAATTAGTAATTTCAATTTGATTGTATTTGTCTTAACTTGTAAAAGTAGGGATAGTTTATTCCAACATGGGATAAAATTAGACTATTTAGAATAGGAATAGGCTTAGCTTAAGGGCTTGGTTGGCTAGGAGCAGCCCATACCCACAACCAAGCAGCCCCCTTCCCTTTTTCATATAAATAAAGGCTTAATTTAAGCAAATGACACCTTTGGTCATTTTATGCTATTGGAATATGAAATTCCCTTGAGAGAGCAGCTTCTCTTCTCTTTCTTCTCCTCTTGCTTGTTCTTGACGTTAAGACCCTTTTTCTTATCATTGGAGACTCCAATGTGGTGGAACTTGGCTTATCTTCCTAGCTTCCTCTAGGTAGTGGAGTGGCGCCTAGCTTAGGAATTATTTTTCTGCAATTTACATTCTGCCATTTACCTTCTTGCAATTTACAATTCTGGTTCTTAGTTTATGGTTTACTTTTCAGCCCCTTTCCCTTTTAATTTTGGTCATTTTCGTTTTGCCCTTTCTTCCATTTCTGCACTTTATTTCCAGCCTTTAATTCTTGCAATCACCTTCCCCAATTCCCTTTACATTCTGCAAATTTATGTTTCCTCTTCTTTTCATTTTTATGCACAATTTTGTGCTACATTGAACACAATTTGAGGAGCTCACAAAACTGCTCTGAATTTTGAGCTTCAATCCTACCTCCCACTAGGTCCATCCTCCTCCTCCCAAGTGGGTTGTATTAAAGGGGCAAGAGAATTCAACAAGAGGTGGAAGCATTACTTCTCAAAAGGAAGGAATATCATGAAGAAATGTCATCCACGGAATTATCATTCAAGGAAATTGTAGATTTCAAAATTTTAGCTTAGGAAGAATAAATCTGAAATTAGTAATTTCAATTTGATTGTATTTGTCTTAACTTGTAAAAGTAGGGATAGTTTATTCCAACATGGGATAAAATTAGACTATTTAGAATAGGAATAGGCTTAGCTTAAGGGCTTGGTTGGCTAGGAGCAGCCCATACCCACAACCAAGCAGCCCCTTCCCTTTTTCATAAATAAAGGCTTAATTTAAGCAAATGACACCTTTGGTCATTTTATGCTATTGGAATATGAAATTCCCTTGAGAGAGCAGCTTTCTCTTCTCTTTCTTCTCCTCTTGCTTGTTCTTGACGTTAAGACCCTTTTTCTTATCATTGGAGACTCCAATGTGGTGGAACTTGGCTTATCTTCCTAGCTTCCTCTAGGTAGTGGAGTGGCGCCTAGCTTAGGAATTATTTTTCTTTACCATTTACCTTCTTGCAATTTACAATTCTGGTTCTTAGTTTATGTTTTACTTTTCAGCCCCTTTCCCCTTTAATTTTGGTCATTTTCGTTTTGCCCTTTCTTCCATTTCTGCACTTTATTTCCAGCCTTTAATTCTTGCAATCACCTTCCCCAATTCCCTCTTTACATTCTGCAAATTTATGTTTCCTCTTCTTTTCATTTTTATGCACAATTTTGTGCTACATTGAACACAATTTGAGGAGCTCACAAAACTGCTCTGAATTTTGAGCTTCAATCCTACCTCCAACTAGGTCCATCCTCCTCCTCCCAAGTGGGTTGTATTAAAGGGGCAAGAGAATTCAACAAGAGGTGGAAGCATTACTTCTCAAAAGGAAGGAATATCATGAAGAAATGTCATCCACGGAATTATCATTCAAGGAAATTGTAGATTTCAAAATTTTAGCTTAGGAAGAATAAATCTGAAATTAGTAATTTCAATTTGATTGTATTTGTCTTAACTTGTAAAAGTAGGGATAGTTTATTCCAACATGGGATAAAATTAGACTATTTAGAATAGGAATAGGCTTAGCTTAAGGGCTTGGTTGGCTAGGAGCAGTCCATACCCACAACCAAGCAGCCCCTTCCCTTTTTCATATAAATAAAGGCTTAATTTAAGCAAATGACACCTTTGGTCATTTTATGCTATTGGAATATGAAATTCCCTTGAGAGAGCAGCTTTCTCTTCTCTTTCTTCTCCTCTTGCTTGTTCTTGACGTTAAGACCCTTTTTCTTATCATTGGAGACTCCAATGTGGTGGAACTTGGCTTATCTTCCTAGCTTCCTCTAGGTAGTGGAGTGGCGCCTAGCTTAGGAATTATTTTTCTGCAATTTACATTCTTCCATTTACCTTCTTGCAATTTACAATTCTGGTTCTTAGTTTATGTTTTACTTTTCAGCCCCTTTCCCTTTAATTTTGGTCATTTTCGTTTTGCCCTTTCTTCCATTTCTGCACTTTATTTCCAGCCTTTAATTCTTGCAATCACCTTCCCCAATTCCCTCTTTACATTCTGCAAATTTATGTTTCCTCTTATTTTCATTTTTATGCACAATTTTGTGTTACATTGAACACAATTTGAGGAGCTCACAAAACTGCTCTGAATTTTGAGCTTCAATCCTACCTCCAACTAGGTCCATCCTCCTCCTCCCAAGTGGGTTGTATTAAAGGGGCAAGAGAATTCAACAAGAGGTGGAAGCATTACTTCTCAAAAGGAAGGAATATCATGAAGAAATGTCATCCACGGAATTATCATTCAAGGAAATTGTAGATTTCAAAATTTTAGCTTAGGAAGAATAAATCTGAAATTAGTAATTTCAATTTGATTGTATTTGTCTTAACTTGTAAAAGTAGGGATAGTTTATTCCAACATGGGATAAAATTAGACTATTTAGAATAGGAATAGGCTTAGCTTAAGGGCTTGGTTGGCTAGGAGCAGCCCATACCCACAACCAAGCAGCCCCCTTCCCTTTTTCATATAAATAAAGGCTTAATTTAAGCAAATGACACCTTTGGTCATTTTATGCTATTGGAATATGAAATTCCCTTGAGAGAGCAGCTTTCTCTTCTCTTTCTTCTCCTCTTGCTTGTTCTTGACGTTAAGACCCTTTTTCTTATCATTGGAGACTCCAATGTGGTGGAACTTGGCTTATCTTCCTAGCTTCCTCTAGGTAGTGGAGTGGCGCCTAGCTTAGGAATTATTTTTCTGCAATTTACATTCTGCCATTTACCTTCTTGCAATTTACAATTCTGGTTCTTAGTTTATGTTTTACTTTTCAGCCCCTTTCCCCTTTAATTTTGGTCATTTTCGTTTTGCCCTTTCTTCCATTTCTGCACTTTATTTCCAGCCTTTAATTCTTGCAATCACCTTCCCAATTCCCTTTACATTCTGCAAATTTATGTTTCCTCTTCTTTTCATTTTTATGCACAATTTTGTGCTACATTGAACACAATTTGAGGAGCTCACAAAACTGCTCTGAATTTTGAGCTTCAATCCTACCTCCAACTAGGTCCATCCTCCTCCTCCCAAGTGGGTTGTATTAAAGGGGCAAGAGAATTCAACAAGAGGTGGAAGCATTACTTCTCAAAAGGAAGGAATATCATGAAGAAATGTCATCCACGGAATTATCATTCAAGGAAATTGTAGATTTCAAAATTTTAGCTTAGGAAGAATAAATCTGAAATTAGTAATTTCAATTTGATTGTATTTGTCTTAACTTGTAAAAGTAGGGATAGTTTATTCCAACATGGGATAAAATTAGACTATTTAGAATAGGAATAGGCTTAGCTTAAGGGCTTGGTTGGCTAGGAGCAGCCCATACCCACAACCAAGCAGCCCCCTTCCCTTTTTCATATAAATAAAGGCTTAATTTAAGCAAATGACACCTTTGGTCATTTTATGCTATTGGAATATGAAATTCCCTTGAGAGAGCAGCTTTCTCTTCTCTTTCTTCTCCTCTTGCTTGTTCTTGACGTTAAGACCCTTTTTCTTATCATTGGAGACTCCAATGTGGTGGAACTTGGCTTATCTTCCTAGCTTCCTCTAGGTAGTGGAGTGGCGCCTAGCTTAGGAATTATTTTTCTGCAATTTACATTCTTTTACCTTCTTGCAATTTACAATTCTGGTTCTTAGTTTATGTTTTACTTTTCAGCCCCTTTCCCCTTTAATTTTGGTCATTTTCGTTTTGCCCTTTCTTCCATTTCTGCACTTTATTTCCAGCCTTTAATTCTTGCAATCACCTTCCCCAATTCCCTCTTTACATTCTGCAAATTTATGTTTCCTCTTCTTTTCATTTTTATGCACAATTTTGTGCTACATTGAACACAATTTGAGGAGCTCACAAAACTGCTCTGAATTTTGAGCTTCAATCCTACCTCCAACTAGGTCCATCCTCCTCCTCCCAAGTGGGTTGTATTAAAGGGGCAAGAGAATTCAACAAGAGGTGGAAGCATTACTTCTCAAAAGGAAGGAATATCATGAAGAAATGTCATCCACGGAATTATCATTCAAGGAAATTGTAGATTTCAAAATTTTAGCTTAGGAAGAATAAATCTGAAATTAGTAATTTCAATTTGATTGTATTTGTCTTAACTTGTAAAAGTAGGGATAGTTTATTCCAACATGGGATAAAATTAGACTATTTAGAATAGGAATAGGCTTAGCTTAAGGGCTTGGTTGGCTAGGAGCAGCCCATACCCACAACCAAGCAGCCCCCTTCCCTTTTTCATATAAATAAAGGCTTAATTTAAGCAAATGACACCTTTGGTCATTTTATGCTATTGGAATATGAAATTCCCTTGAGAGAGCAGCTTTCTCTTCTTTTCTTCTCCTCTTGCTTGTTCTTGACGTTAAGACCCTTTTTCTTATCATTGGAGACTCCAATGTGGTGGAACTTGGCTTATCTTCCTAGCTTCCTCTAGGTAGTGGAGTGGCGCCTAGCTTAGGAATTATTTTTCTGCCATTTACCTTCTTGCAATTTACAATTCTGGTTCTTAGTTTATGTTTTACTTTTCAGCCCCTTTCCCCTTTAATTTTGGTCATTTTCGTTTTGCCCTTTCTTCCATTTCTGCACTTTATTTCCAGCCTTTAATTCTTGCAATCACCTTCCCCAATTCCCTCTTTACATTCTGCAAATTTATGTTTCCTCTTCTTTTCATTTTTATGCACAATTTTGTGCTACATTGAACACAATTTGAGGAGCTCACAAAACTGCTCTGAATTTTGAGCTTCAATCCTACCTCCAACTAGGTCCATCCTCCTCCTCCCAAGTGGGTTGTATTAAAGGGGCAAGAGAATTCAACAAGAGGTGGAAGCATTACTTCTCAAAAGGAAGGAATATCATGAAGAAATGTCATCCACGGAATTATCATTCAAGGAAATTGTAGATTTCAAAATTTTAGCTTAGGAAGAATAAATCTGAAATTAGTAATTTCAATTTGATTGTATTTGTCTTAACTTGTAAAAGTAGGGATAGTTTATTCCAACATGGGATAAAATTAGACTATTTAGAATAGGAATAGGCTTAGCTTAAGGGCTTGGTTGGCTAGGAGCAGCCCATACCCACAACCAAGCAGCCCCCTTCCCTTTTTCATATAAATAAAGGCTTAATTTAAGCAAATGACACCTTTGGTCATTTTATGCTATTGGAATATGAAATTCCCTTGAGAGAGCAGCTTTCTCTTCTCTTTCTTCTCCTCTTGCTTGTTCTTGACGTTAAGACCCTTTTTCTTATCATTGGAGACTCCAATGTGGTGGAACTTGGCTTATCTTCCTAGCTTCCTCTAGGTAGTGGAGTGGCGCCTAGCTTAGGAATTATTTTTCTGCCATTTACCTTCTTGCAATTTACAATTCTGGTTCTTAGTTTATGTTTTACTTTTCAGCCCCTTTCCCCTTTAATTTTGGTCATTTTCGTTTTGCCCTTTCTTCCATTTCTGCACTTTATTTCCAGCCTTTAATTCTTGCAATCACCTTCCCCAATTCCCTCTTTACATTCTGCAAATTTATGTTTCCTCTTCTTTTCATTTTTATGCACAATTTTGTGCTACATTGAACACAATTTGAGGAGCTCACAAAACTGCTCTGAATTTTGAGCTTCAATCCTACCTCCAACTAGGTCCATCCTCCTCCTCCCAAGTGGGTTGTATTAAAGGGCAAGAGAATTCAACAAGAGGTGGAAGCATTACTTCTCAAAAGGAAGGAATATCATGAAGAAATGTCATCCACTTTAATTATCATTCAAGGAAATTGTAGATTTCAAAATTTTAGCTTAGGAAGAATAAATCTGAAATTAGTAATTTCAATTTGATTGTATTTGTCTTAACTTGTAAAAGTAGGGATAGTTTATTCCAACATGGGATAAAATTAGACTATTTAGAATAGGAATAGGCTTAGCTTAAGGGCTTGGTTGGCTAGGAGCAGCCCATACCCACAACCAAGCAGCCCCCTTCCCTTTTCATATAAATAAAGGCTTAATTTAAGCAAATGACACCTTTGGTCATTTTATGCTATTGGAATATGAAATTCCCTTGAGAGAGCAGCTTTCTCTTCTCTTTCTTCTCCTCTTGCTTGTTCTTGACGTTAAGACCCTTTTTCTTATCATTGGAGACTCCAATGTGGTGGAACTTGGCTTATCTTCCTAGCTTCCTCTAGGTAGTGGAGTGGCGCCTAGCTTAGGAATTATTTTTCTGCATTCATTTACCTTCTTGCAATTTACAATTCTGGTTCTTAGTTTATGTTTTACTTTTCAGCCCCTTTCCCTTTAATTTTGGTCATTTTCGTTTTGCCCTTTCTTCCATTTCTGCACTTTATTTCCAGCCTTTAATTCTTGCAATCACCTTCTCCAATTCCCTCTTTACATTCTGCAAATTTATGTTTCCTCTTCTTTTCATTTTTATGCACAATTTTGTGCTACATTGAACACAATTTGAGGAGCTCACAAAACTGCTCTGAATTTTGAGCTTCAATCCTACCTCCAACTAGGTCCATCCTCCTCCTCCCAAGTGGGTTGTATTAAAGGGGCAAGAGAATTCAACAAGAGGTGGAAGCATTACTTCTCAAAAGGAAGGAATATCATGAAGAAATGTCATCCACGGAATTATCATTCAAGGAAATTGTAGATTTCAAAATTTTAGCTTAGGAAGAATAAATCTGAAATTAGTAATTTCAATTTGATTGTATTTGTCTTAACTTGTAAAAGTAGGGATAGTTTATTCCAACATGGGATAAAATTAGACTATTTAGAATAGGAATAGGCTTAGCTTAAGGGCTTGGTTGGCTAGGAGCAGCCCATACCCACAACCACGCAGCCCCCTTCCCTTTTTCATATAAATAAAGCTTAATTTAAGCCACCTTTGGTCATTTTATGCTATTGGAATATTAAATTCCCCTTGAGAGAGCAAACGTTAAGACCCTTTTTCTTATCATTGGAGACTCCAATGTGGTGGAACTTGGCTTATCTTCCTAGCTTCGTAATACAACCCACTTGGGAGGAGGAGGATGGACCTAGTTGGAGGTAGGATTGAAGCTCAAAATTCAGAGCAGTTTTGGGAGCTCCTCAAATTGTGTTCAATGTAGCACAAAATTGTGCATAAAAATGAAAAGAAGAGGAAACATAAATTTGCAGAATGTAAAGAGGGAATTGGGGAAGGTGATTGCAAGAATTAAAGGCTGGAAATAAAGTGCAGAAATGGAAGAAAGGGCAAAACGAAAATGACCAAAATTAAAGGGGAAAGGGGCTGGAAATTAAAGCATAAACTAAGAACCAGAATTGTAAATTGCAAGAAGGTAAATGGCAGAATGTAAATTGCAGAAAAATAATTCCTAAGCTAGGCGCCACTCCACTAGCTAGAGGAAGCTAGGAAGATAAGCCAAGTTCCACCACATTGGAGGCTCCAATGATAAGGAAAAGGGTCTTAACCTCAAGAACAAGCAAGAGGAGAAGAAAGAGAAGAGAAAGTTGCTCTCTCAAGGGAATTTCGGATTCCAATATCATAAAATGACCAAAGGTATCATTTGCTTACATTAAGCCCTTATTTATAGGAAAAAAGGAAGGGGGCTGCTTGGTTGTGGGTTTGGGCTGCCCTTAGCCAACCAAGCTCTTAACCTAAGCCTGTTCCTATTCTAAATAACCTATTCTTATTCCATGTTGGAATAAGCTATTCCCACTTTTACAATTTAAAGAAAAATACAACCAAATTAAAATTAGGAAAAATTTCAGTTTTATTATCCTTAAGCTAAAAATTTCTCTTGAAAGCCAATTTCCATGCTCACATCATCCTCTCCCCCTTAAAAGCATTCGCCCTCGAATGGCAATCACCAATTTCTGCAAAACAAAGGACACAAATAAGAGTAGAAGAGTATATGTGGTTATGGAAGAAAGAAAATTATGGAGAATGCCAGGATCAAATACGAACCTCTTTAATTTTTCAAATAGTTGTAAACATTGGAAAGCAAATTTGACTAGGAACAAAAGGTTGATTCGATCTGCAAGCTCATAGTTATTAACAAACATGTCCCAAGTAAACTTACGTGCTTTGATCCATTTTCTTTTCCCTAAAGAGATCTTAGTGCTATGAATATTTGTAATTACTAACAAATTAAGCATCCTAGATGCATTATCATAAAACAAGAATTGAAGCATGCTAGGGACCTTTATATGTGAGAATTCACTATCACTGTGAAGCATATGAGACAATGGTGATAATCTAGGCATATGAATGGATCTAGACACATGATCTCCAACAAATTTTGCAACAATGGTGTCCAAATGTTGGTAGAAGGCTGGAGTTCCATCTCTTGATTACTCTTTGTAAAGGAGATAATTTCAACCCTTATGATAGGTGAAAGGAATTGAGGAACACTAGGCACTAAGTTTTCTTGATGTTCAATACCCCTTACAGGTGGCAACCCTAGAGGTAACTCTTTTGGGAATACATCTTGGAACTCTTCTAGAAGTTCACTAGACTCAAGGTTTGGTTGAGTATTCAAGCAATACTCTTTGCACATGAGCATGTACATGGGTTGTCTAGCTAGAAGAGTTTGCCTAATTTCTCCTTGATTGATGAAGAGGTTTTTAACTTTTTCCACATGTCTCAACCTCTTATCTTTTTTTAAATTCTTTCCTTTAATTCCCTTCTTTTCTTTCTCTCTTTTCTTTTCATTTGTACTTGATCTTTACAAACCTCACTAGGAGCCAAGGGAACTAAGGTGACCTTTTGGGAATTGAAAACAAATGAATACCTATTGCTATGCCCATCATGGTGAACTTTCCTATCAAATTGCCATGGCCTTCCCAAGAGCACATGACTTGCTTCCATGGGCACAACATCACAAGTTACTTGGTCAAGATACCTACCTATGGAAAAGGCAACTAAGACTTGCTTATCCACTAAGAGGTCCCCATTGTCACTCAACCATTGCAACTTGTAAGGCCTAGGATGTGGGGTAGTGGTTAATCCTAGCTTTTGTACTAGCCTAGCACTAGCCACGTTGGTGCAACTTCCCCCATCTATAATCAAAGAACATGTCTTCCCCCAATCACACACCTTGTGTGAAAAATATTTTCTCTTTGGCTCTCATCTTCCCCCATGACCATGCTTCCTAGTAATCTCCTAACAACAAGAAGATCACCTTCGGGGGCATACTCTAATCCTTCTTCACTAGAAGAGCTAGTGGCACTAGAGCTAGAGTTTTCACTTGAGGATTCCAAAGATGAGACTTGTCCATTATCTCTAAGGATCATGCTCTTCTTGTTAGGGCATTGAGAGGCAATGTGCCCTCGTCCCAAACACTTGAAACACTTAATGGATGATTCCTTTTTTATCGGAGTGGATGGGGTGTTGGCCTTTTCTTTCTTGGGATCTTTAATTTCCCTAGGATCTTTAGGCTTAAAAGGAACATCCTTGTGGCCTTCCTTCCTCTTATTTTCCTTCCAAGAAGGCTTTGAGGTTGAGTATCTACTCTTACCTTTCCTATGGAGTTGTTGTTCTACCTTTTGGGCTTGGTGGTAGAGTTCATTCAAACTCATATAGTTGTGGAGTTCCACAACATCCCTAATCTCATCCTTAAGCCCTTCAAGGAATCTTGCCATTCTAGCCTCCTCACATTCTTCTATGTTGGCTCTAATGATGGCTACCTCCATATCTTTGTAGTACTCATCAACAGTCCTATTACCTTGGGTTAATCTTTGGAGCCTATTATGAAGCTCCCTAAGGTAATGAGGTGGTACATACCTATTCCTAAGGATGGCTTTCATTTCTTCCCAAGTCTCAATAGGATGAAACCTTGCTCTCTCTTTCACTAGCTTATCCCACCAAATCAAAGCATAGTCTGAAAATTCAAGACTAGCTAGCTTTACCCTATGTTCCTCCCTTACTTCATAGCACATGAAAATTTGCTCTACCTTCAACTCCCATGATAGGTAGATTTCAGGGTCATTCAACCCTTGAAATTTTGGAATTCTAAACTTGGTTCCATCTATTCTTTCTTGGTTTCCATTTTCTCTCCTACCTCTATTCCTAATCCTAGAAGAAGCTCTATGACTATGATGGCTAGGAGAATGTCTATCTCTACTTCTATGGATCCTACTCCTAGATGAATTTCTAACCCTAAGTGGAGACCTAGATGATTCCCTATCACTCTCATGCCTACCTTGATTCCCACCCCTTGTGATTATTCCTTTGGTTTCTTCTAGGGGATTCATAGAATTCTTCTTGTGAAAGTTCCTCCCTAGGTGAATCAATTTTATTTTTGTTTTTCTTAGAACTACTAGACCCTTCATTTTGTTTCTTTTTAAACAAAGTCTCATTCCTCTTTTCTAGTTCATACAAGCGATCTTCAAATTGTTCACTTTGTTTTCTTAACATTTTTTCAAAGGTTTGGGTAAGGGCTTCTAGTTGTAACCTATTGAAGCTAGGTGGATAATCATTTTCACTCATGATGCTCTCCACTCAAGACACAAGATATCAAACAAATCAATTAAGAAAATCACAAATATTCTAAGTACAAATTCCTACCACATAAAACACTTGAACAATTAAGAAATTAAAATGCAGAAAGTTAATTGGTTTCTTACACAAACCAAGGTCCAAGATAGGGAAAGATAAGTAACAAGTAGTCACATAGGCTAAGTTGTAAACCTAGCAATTATGGAACCCCCTTATTACTCCTTTCAACAAGCACACTTAGACTCCCCCTTATGGCTCCTTAAAACCACACAAAGGCCTTGGAACTTACACACAATTACTAACAAAATTACAAGAAAAATTCCTAAGTACAAACTAAATCAAAAGGATTACAATATTATAACCCTACTACAACCAAATTCTAAAATTACACCAAAAAGAAAGTCCTAGTAAGAGAAATCCTAATCTATTACAAATGGGTAAATTCTTCAAGTCAAGCTTCAAGTCCAAGTCTTCTCCAAGTTCAGCTCCAAGTCAAACAAAATTTCTTTCTTAGGGCTGCATACAAAATTAAACAAAGAATGCTTTGCAAACCAAGAAATTGTTAGCACAATTAAAACCAATTACTTCCTTCCTCACCAGTGTTTGCCACTCTTAGTCACTCAATTTGGTCTTGCTTTACCCTTGAAGAAAAAACACATATTCAACTTAAAATTAGAGGCCTTGATGTTTCCAATGTGGTAAAAACTCAACTCATCCAGAATTCAAGAATGGACAAAACATAGGAATTTTGGGGACAAACAAGAAACTCTTATCACAAAAATTAGCTAAACTCAAAGGGATTAAAATTGTGACAAACTAGAATTCAAAGAAGACAAGCAACAATTAAGTGGTGAAAAAAAAGGCACTCAAAAGGAATTCAAGAAGGATGAATGGATTGCAAACTTGTGTGAATTGTTCTTAAAACTGAACTTAACCTTTCTTTGAAAGAAAATCATTCATGTGCATCATAGTTCATTCAAGAGGATAAATTCAACTCAAGTTGTTCAACACACTTCAATTGATCCCAAACTGAACTCAAATATTACAATTGAAATATAATAAAATGAAACTTGAAGATCATTCAACTCTGGAATTTTTTTTTTACTTTTTTTTTTTTGAAAAAATTCTGCCCAGATTTTTTTCACGTTTTTTTTTTTTTTCGTTTTTTTTTTTTTTTTTTTTGTTCTTTGTTGATTCTTGCTTTTTTGCCTTGTATCTTTTAGGGAAGTGTAATGTACACTTATATCACTCCAAAACCAGCACAGGATTAACACTTAAACACCCAACAACAATATTTTCAAAGATCAAACACAAACTTCCTCAAGAACACATGAAGAACAGTGATGAACATGATGAACATGATGAACAATTTGCAGAATTTTGCCAAAATAACTGAGGGGTTTTGAGGCAACAATGATCAAGTTTCAATTTCAACAACAAAACCCACAAATTCCAAAGGATTTGAGAGAACAATAGATGTGTTCTTGCTGGAAATACCCATAAAAAAAAACCAGAAAAGGGGTTCTTCAATTTCTTGACATTTTGATGCAATTTTGAGCAAATTCACCGATTAAATTGATGTTTAAGTAAGGATCCAACAATGTATGACTCAAAGCAACACAAATTACATGTGAATTCAAGCAAGAAGGGGCTGAAAATATGCAGAAAAACTGGAAGAAAAACAGAGACGAAAATGGGAGAAGAAGATGATGAAAAATGAAGGAGAAAAGTGAGAGAAGTTACCTCCAAACAACAAGCTCTTGATACCACATAATACAACCCACTTGGGAGGAGGAGGATGGACCTAGTTGGAGGTAGGATTGAAGCTCAAAATTCAGAGCAGTTTTGGGAGCTCCTCAAATTGTGTTCAATGTAGCACAAAATTGTGCATAAAAATGAAAAGAAGAGGAAACATAAATTTGCAGAATGTAAAGAGGGAATTGGGGAAGGTGATTGCAAGAATTAAAGGCTGGAAATAAAGTGCAGAAATGGAAGAAAGGGCAAAACGAAAATGACCAAAATTAAAGGGGAAAGGGGCTGAAAATTAAAGCATAAACTAAGAACCAGAATTGTAAATTGCAAGAAGGTAAATGGCAGAATGTAAATTGCAGAAAAATAATTCCTAAGCTAGGCGCCACTCCACTAGCTAGAGGAAGCTAGGAAGATAAGCCAAGTTCCACCACATTGGAGGCTCCAATGATAAGGAAAAGGGTCTTAACCTCAAGAACAAGCAAGAGGAGAAGAAAGAGAAGAGAAAGTTGCTCTCTCAAGGGAATTTCGGATTCCAATATCATAAAATGACCAAAGGTGTCATTTGCTTACATTAAGCCCTTATTTATAGGAAAAAAGGAAGGGGGCTGCTTGGTTGTGGGTTTGGGCTGCCCTTAGCCAACCAAGCTCTTAACCTAAGCCTGTTCCTATTCTAAATAACCTATTCTTATTCCATGTTGGAATAAGCTATTCTCACTTTTACAACTTTAAAGAAAAATACAACCAAATTAAAATTAGGAAAAATTTCAATTTTATTATCCTTAAGCTAAAAATTTCTCTTGGTCGAGAAAAGTTGTGTCTAGTCGACTCAATGGTGACCAACGAGGAAAGTCGAGTGAGTCGATCAGTGTAGGTTGAAAGTCGAGTAGCGTCGAAAGTCGATGTCGAGTCGGGCCGAGTTGAATCTAGTCAAGCGACCGAGTGAAGCATCGTGGTGAGCGAGTTGCGTCCTGTCGATTCGAAAGCGAGTTGATCGGTGGGTCAAGTTGAAAGTCGAGTTGAGGATGAGTCGAATCCAGGATGTCGAGTCCAGTGGAGTGCACCGAGTCGGTCTAGTTGAGCAGATTAGATGCAGCGTCGTGTCGAGAAAAGTTGTGTCTAGTCGACTCCAACGGTGACGAGTCCGTCGAGAAAGTGGAGCGGAGTCGATCAAAGTGTAGTCAAGTTCAAAAAGGTGAGCAAAGTTGCGTCGAACACGATGAGTCGGGCGAGTTGGGAGTGAGTCGAGGTTCGAGTCGAGGACAGCCGAGACGTGTCGTGTCAGACTCAAAAGAGATGAAGGATCATGTCGAGAAAAGTTGTGTCTAGTGGACTCCAACAGTGACGACTCACGTCCGAGAGTCGAGTGGAGTTGATCGATCGAAGTTGAAGTCGAATGAGTCGACGATTCGTGTCGAGAAAAGTTTTGTCGAGTCGATGTTGGGATCCACGTCGATGTAGTGGAGTGTAGTGCATCAGTCGGGTCTACGTTGAAGCGAGTAAGGCGATGAGTTGCGTCGAACGGCGATGAAAAGTTGTGTCTAGTCGACTCGAACGGTGAGTCGACGTCGAGGAAAATCGAGCGGAATCGATCAAGTGTGGTCAAGTTGAATCGTCGAGCTGAATTGCGCTGAGTCGGGGTGGAGTCGAGTCGAGTTGGGATAGTCGGGAGAGTCGTATAAGTCAAGTCCAAAGTCGGGTGGGGGTCGAAGTCGAGCGTATGTCGCGATGAAGAATCGTTCGAGAAAAAAGTTTTGTGTAGTCGACTCCAATGGTGGCGAGTCACGTCGATGAAGTCGAGCGGAGTCGATCAAAGTGTAGTCAGAGTTGAAGAGTCGAGGTGACGCAAGTTGCGTCGAACTGCGATGAGTCGAGTCGAGTTGGGATGAGTCAAGTAGAGTTGAAAAAGTGGTCTAGTTGAGCGAATATCGTGAAGGCCGTGGCGAGGAAATCAGTCTGTGACTCAACGGTGACGAAAGTCGACGTCGAGGAAAGTCGGGGAGTCGATCAAAGTGTGTCAACCGTCGGGTCAGCGGTGCAAAGTTGCGTCGAAATACGATGAGTCCTGATCGACTTGGGATGAGTCACGTCGATGAAAGTGGAGCGTGTGGGTCGGAGCAGAATCGAGATGAAGCATCGTGTGAAAAGTTGTATCTAGTCAACTCCAACGGTGACGACTCACGCCCGGGAAAGTCGAAGCCGAGTTGATCGAGTGGAGTCAAGTTGAAAGTCGAGTTGAAGGAGTTGGGTGGACTGCGTTTGTCGAGTGGAGTTTGGGATGAGCAGTCGATACTTCGAGTGCAGCGAGTCGAATCTGGTCTAGTTGGAGCGAGTTTGGCGATGAAAAATCCGTGTCGAGAAAAGTTGTGTCTAGTGGAAACTCCAACCTGAGAGTCACGAGATGAAAGTCGAGTGGAATCGATCAAGGTGTAGTGAGGTTGAAGGTCGAAACAGCGAGTTGCGCTGAATGAGTCGGGTCGAGTTGGGATAAGTCGAGAAAGAGTCGGGATGAGTCGAGTAGAGTTAGTGCAGCGAATCGGGTCCCGTCGGAAGAGGTGGAGTCGAAGCGTCGTGTCGAGAAAGTTGTGTCTAGTCGACTCAACCGAGTCGAGGAATCACGTCGAGGAAAGTCGATGAAGAATCGATCAAAGTGTAGTCAAGTTGAAAGTCGACTCAATGGTTGCGCGAATGGGACGTGAGTCGAGTCAAGTGGATAAATCGAGTAGAGTTGGGATGAGTCGAAGTTGAAAGTCGGGATGAGCAAGTAGCGTCGAGTGCACCGAGTTGGGTCTAGTTGAGCGGAGTTGGCGAAGTTGAGTCGTGTCGAGAAAAGTCGGACTAGTCGACCCAACGGTGACGAGTCCTAGTCGAGGAAAGGCGAGCGGAATCGATCAAAGTGTAGTCAAGTTGGAATTCGAGCTAAGCAGAGTTGCGCCGAACTTCGATGAGTCGATTCGAGTTGGAATAAGTCGAGTCGAGTCGAGGGCAGTCGAGACGAGTGTTTTCGAGCAGAGTCAAGTGATAAAGCGACATGTCGCGAAAAGTTGCATGTAGTTAACTCCAACGGTGACGACTCACGTCCAGGAAAGTCGAGCGGATTCCATCAAAGTGTAGTCAAGTTGAAAGTCGAGCTGAGCAGAGTTGCGTGGAACTGCAATTATTCGAGTTGAGGAGAGTTGAGTGCAGCCTAGTCGTGTCTAGTTGAGCAGAGTAAGGCGATGAAGCGTCGTGTCGAGAAAAGTTGTGGCTAGTCGACTCCAACGGTGAGGAGTCACGCCGAGGAAAGTCGAGCGGAATCGATCAAAGTGTAGTCAAGTTGAAAGTCGAAAGTTTGGTGATTGAATCTGAATCGCGATGAGTCGAGTCGAGTTAAGGATAAGTCGAGTGCGAGAGTTGGGATGAGTCGAGTAGAGTTGAGTGCGGTTGAAGGGTCGAGTGAGCGAGTAAGGCGATGAAGCGTCGTGTCGGGAAAGGTTGTGTGTTGTCACTCCAATGGTGACGAGTGAAGTCGAGGAAAGTTGAGCGGATTCGATCAAAGTGTAGTCAAGTTGAAAGTCGAGCAAGTTGCGTCGAAATAAGATCAGATGGGAGGAATCGAATCGAGTCGAGATTCATGTCGATGTCAGCAGAATCAAGAGATGAAGGATCGTGTCGAAAGAAGTTGATTAAACTCGTGACAATGACGACGAGTCACGTCGAGAAAGTCGAGCGTAGTCGATCGGAAGTGTAGTCTAGTTGAAGGTCGAGGTGAGCGAGTTGCGTCGAGAACTGGCGATGAGTCGAAGATCCGAGTAGAGCGAGTTATCAAATCCAGGTCTACCGAGCCGACCATGTCGGCGTAGTTCGAAAAAGTTGGTCGAGCGACTCGGCAACGGGTGGAGTCGAGGAAAGTCGTGGGACCGATCAAAGTGTAGTCAAGTTGAAAGTCCGAGTCGGGTGAGTCGAGCAGAGCCGAGATGAGTCGTGTCGAGTTAGGATGTGTCCTAGTAGAGTTGGGAATGGTGACGAGTCGGCCACTGGGGCTATTGAGCAAGTGTAAGGCGATGAAGCATCGTGTTAGGAAAAAGTTGTGTCTAGTCGACTCAATGGTGGACGTGTGTTGAGCGAATGTCGAGTCGAGATCGGGAGAAAAGTCGAACCGACTTAATGATCGAGCTGAGCAAAGTTAATCGCCGAATTGGGTGGATCGAATCGAGTTAAGGATGAGTCGAAGAGAGTTGAATCCACCGACTTCGGTCAGTTGACTAAAAGGGGCGATGAAGCGTCGTGTCGAGAAAGTTGGTCTAGTCGACTCCAATGGTGACGGAGTCCACGTGAGAAAGTCGAAATGAGTTGATCAAAGTGTAGTCAGGTTGAAAGTCGAGGTGAAGCAAGTTGCGTCAAAATACGATGAGTCGAAAGTGACTGATGAGTCGAATCGAGTTGAGAACGTCGGACGGTCGTGTCGGTTGAATATCCGCGATGAAGCATCGTGGTCGAGCGAGTTGTGTCTAGTCAACTCCAATCGGTGACGATCATCCGGAAAGTCGAAAGTTGATCAGTTATAGTCAATTGAAAGTCGAGTTGAGAAAAGTTTGTCAAACTGCGTGTTGTCGAGTCGAGTTGGGATGAAAAGTCGAGCGTAGAGTGGAGTGCCAGAAGTTGAAAGTTGAGCGAGCAAGTTGCGTGAAGCGCCGTCCAGGTCGGGAAAGTTGTGCGGGTTGGTCGACTCCAACGGTGAGGAATCACGTCGGAAAGTCGGCGGAATCGATCAAGTGTAGTCAGAGTTGAATCAACTTGGCGAGTTGCGCCGGACGCGATGAGTCGAGTAAGTGGGATGAGTCGAATCGAGTGGAGTCCGCACCAGTTGGGTCTAGTTGAGCAGAAAAGTGATGAATCGTCGTGTCGAAAAGTTGTGTCTAGTCGACTCCAAATCCAAGTGACGAGTCACGTCGAGGAAAGTCGAGCGGAATCGATCAAGTGTAGTCAAGTTGAATTCGAGCTAACGACGGTGCGTAGAACCGATGAGTCGATTCCGGTTGGAATAAGTGAGAGTCAGTCGAGAGCGGTCGAGACGAGTGTTTTCAACCGAGAGTCAAGTTTATGGCAGACATGTCGCAAAAAGTTGCATGTAGTGCTTTCAACGGTGACGACTCACGTCCGGAGTCGAGCGGATTCCATCAAAAAGTGTAGTCAAGTTGAAAGTCGGAATTGAGCAGTTCGTCAACTGCCATTTATCTGAGTTGACGAGAAATGAGTGCATCCTAGTCGTGTCTAGTTGAGCAGAGTAAGCGATGAAAATGGCCGTGTCGAGAAAAGTTGTGGCTAGTCGACTCAACTGATGGAGGAGTCACGCCGAGAAAGTTGAGTCGAATCGATAAGCAGGGTAGTCATAGCAGCCGAGCAGGTGCTCGAATTAACCCGAGCCGAGTTAGGATGTGTTGGGATGAGTCGAGAGAGTTGAGTAAACACTTGGGTCCGGGCTGGAGCAGTAGCAAGGCTATGAAGCGCTGTGTCAAGAAAAGTTGGGTCTAGGTCGACCCAACGCACGGCCACGGCCGAGGAATGTCGAGGAAAGTCGATCAAAGTGTAGCTGTGTTGAAAGGCTAGCTGAGCAAAGTTGCGTCGAACTCCACGATGAGTCGAGTCGAGCTCGAGGGCGAGACGTGTCGTGTCGAGAAGAGTCAAGGATCCGTGTCAAGAAAGTCATGTTTGGTCGACTCCACAATGACGACTATCGTCCAGGAAAGTCGAGCGCAGTTGTTCAAAGTCAAGTTGAAAGTCGAGCCGACCGTGAGTCGCGTCGAACTGCGATTTGTTGGGATGAGCGAGTAGAGTGTAGTGCAGAGTCGGGTCTAGTTGGGTGAAGTCCAAGAAGCTCGATCAAAAAGTGCTTAGTCAACGGTGACGTAAAGCTCGAGGAAAGTCCAGCGGAGTTCATCAAAGTGTAGTCAAGGAAAGTTGAGCGTCGTGTCGAATCGCGCTTTATGGAGTGAGTTGAGGCAGCCTGAGAAGAGTGTAGTCTATTGAATGGGGTCTAGTTGACCGTAGAGGAAGGATGGAGGTATTCAAGAAAGTTGTGTCCTGTCGACTCCGATAATGACGACTCACGTCCGGGAAAATCGAGCGAGAGTTGTTCAAAGTGTAGTCAAGTTGAAAGTCGAGCTGAGCGACAATTGCGTCGAGTTGCGTGGAAATCTGGAGTTAGTGGACGGGTCGAGTTACAGAAGGTGAAATAGTCGGGTCTAGTTAGGCGAGTAAGGCGATGAAGTGTTGTGTCAAGAAAAGTTGTGTCTAGTCGACCAACGGTGACGCGTCACATCGAGGAATGTCCCCAGCGGAATCGATCAAAGTGTAGTCAAGTTTAATAGTCGAGCCGAAACAAAGTTGCGGTGACTGCGATGAGTCGAAATGAAGGATGAGTCGAGCAGAGTTGAGTGTACGTGACTTGGGTCTAGTTGAGCGGTAAGGCGATGAAGCCGTGTCGGGAAAAGTTGTGTCTAGTCGCATCTAACGGTGACGAGTGTTGAGGAAAGTCGAGCGGAGTCGATCAAAGTGTAGTCCGGTTGAAAGTCGAGTCGAACAGCAAAGTTGCGTCGAAATACGATGAGTCGAGTGAGGTTGATGAAGTCGAAGTAGAGTTGAGTGCGAAGACTCGGGTCTAGTTGAGCGAATAAGGCGAAGGATGGCGTCGTGTCGGAAAAGCGTTGTGTCTAGTCACTCCAACGATGAAGTTAAGTTGAGGAAAGTCGAATTTGATCAAAGTGTAGTCAAGTTGGTCGGGCGAAAGCAAAGTTGTGCCGTTGGTCGACTCCACTTGGGATGACGAGTTGCACCGAACGTGGTGTCTAGCGAGTCGAGATGAAGCCGTGTCGAAAGGATTGTGTTGTCATCCAACAATGACGACTCACGTCCAGATGAGTGGCAGTTGAAGGTCTAGAAGTTGAGTCGAGTTGAGGTTTGCCTAACCGCATGTTGTCGAGTCGAGTTGGGATTAGTCGAGTAGAGTGAAGTGCATCCTGAGTTGGGTCTAATTGGAGCGATGAGGCGATGAATCGTCAGACGTCGAAAAGTTGGTTCAATAGTGACTCAGCAGTGAGGAGTCACGAGAAAGTCGAGCGAATCGATCAAAGTAGTCAAGTTGAAAGTCAAGCTTCGAGGCATGGTTACGAATGACCATGAGTCGGAATCGAGTTTGGATAAGTCGAAGTAGAGTTGGGATGAGTCGGTAGAGTTGAGTGCGGCAAATGACGGGTCCGGTTAAACAGAATGACGTGGAAGCCGTACGTGAAAGATGTGTGTTGTCTACTCCAACGGTGACTAGTGAAGTCGAGGAAGTCGAAATGGGAGTGATCAAAGTGTAGTCAAGTTGAAAGTCGAAGAGTTGAGCAAAGAAAAGCGTCGAAATGGGGATGAGCTGGTGAGTTGGGACGAGTCTGGGGCAGAGTTGAGACGCCGACGTGTCGTGTCTAGCGAGAATCAAGAGATGAAGGATCGTGTCGAAAAAAGTTGTGTCCAGTCGACTCAACAATGACAACTCACGTCCCGGGGAAGGTCAGAGCCAGTTGATCGTGCAGTAAAGTTGAAAGGAGTTGAGCAAAGGTTTGTCAATCGTCTTTTGTCGAGTCGAGTTGGGATGAGTCGAGTAGAGTGGAGTGCACCGAGTTGGGTCTAGTCAGGTGAGCAGAGAAGGCGATGCAGCATCGGTCGAAAAAGTTGTGTCTAGTCGACTCCAACCTGAGGAGTCACGCTGAGAAAGTCGAAATAATCGATCAAGTGAAGTCAAGTTGAAGTCAGTGAGCAGAGTTGAACTGAGCGCAATGGCCGAGACGAGTTGGGATAAGTCGAGTAGAGTTGGGATTAGTCGAGTAGAGTTGAGTCTGTGGAAACTAGGATCAGTTAATGATAAGCGATGAAAAGCGTCGTGTCGAGGAAAATTTGTGTGTAATTAAACTCCAAGCGATTGTAGTGAAATCGAGAAGATCGATCAAAGTGTAGTCAAGTTGAAAGTATTTGAAACAAAGTTGTCGAAATACGATGATCAAATCAAGTCAAGGCGGCCGATACGTGTAGTAATGCGAAGCGGTGAGATGAAATGATCGTGTCGAAAAGTTGTGTCTGATCAAACTCAACAAATGGCGACTCACGTCCAGGAAAGTCGGCGAGTTGATGAAGTGTAGTCAAGTTGAAAGTGTTTGAGCAGGATTGCATTAGACTGCGATTGATCAAGTCGGTAGAGTTAGTCACCGGCCGGCGATCAGGTCTAGTTGAGCGGAATAAGGCGATGAAGCGTCGTGTCGAGGAAAAAGTTGTGTCTATTCGACTCAACGATGGTGAGGAGTTAAGTTGAGGAAAATCGGCGGAGTCGATCAAATTGTAGTCAAGTTGAGAGTGAGGCTAAGCAAGTGCGTGAAATACGATGAGTCGAGTCGAGTTGGGATCCCGAGTAGAGTTAAGTCGAGGGCGGCGAGCTTCGTGTCGTGTCGACGAGAATCAGAAGATGAGCATCGTGTCGAAAAATTTGTCTAGTGGACTCCAACGGTGACGAGTGTTCAGGAAAGTCGAGCGGAGTCGATAAAGTGTAGTCAAGTTGAAAGTCGAGGCGAGCAAGTTGCGTTGAAATACGATGGTCGAGTCGAGTTGAGTGCGCGGCTGACTCGGGAACGGCTAGTTAGTAGAATAAGGCGATGAAGCGTCTTGTCGAGAAAAGTTGTGTCTAGTCAACTCAACGTGACGAGTGTTGAGGAAAGTCGAGCGAGTCGATCAAAGTGTAGTCGAGTTGAAAGTCGAGCGACGAGTTGCGTGGGCTGCGATTAGTCGAGTCGATGAGTTGAGCATGGTCGGTGGAGTTGAGTGCGGCCGGCTCGGGTCTAGTTGAGCAGAGTATAGGCGATGAAGCGTCAGTGTCGAAAAAGTTGTGTCTAGGTAACTCCAACGGAGGAGTCCACCGAGGAAAGTTGATTTAATCGATCAAGTGTAGTCCAGTTGAAAGTCACTTGACGAATTGGCGAGTACGATGAGTCTAGTCGATGTTCGGGAGTTGGATGAGTCGGGGCGAGTGGAGTGCACCGAGTTGGGTCTAGTTGAAACGAGAATAAAGCGATGAAGCGTCGTGTCGATAAAGTTGTGTCCTAGTCGAGTCCAACGGTGACGAGTCACGCCGAGGGAAAGTCGAAAGCGGAATCGATCAAAGTGTAGTCAAGTTGAAAGTCGAGCTAAGCAGAGTTGTCGAACCGATGAGTCGATCGAGTTGGGATAAGTCGGGTCGAGTCGAGTGCGATCCGAGAGGAGTGTTTTTGAGCGGATCCAAGGCGATGAAGCGTCGTGTCGGAAAAGTTGTGTCTAGTTAACTCCAACGAGGTGACGAGTTAAGTTGAGAAAGTCGAGCGGATTGATCAAAGTGTTAGTCAAGTTGAGAGTCGGGCTGAGCACAGGCTGCGTGGAAATACGCAATTAGTCGAGTTGGGAAGTTCAAGTCGAAGACCTAAGGACGTGTCGTGTCGAAGAGAATATGAGATGAAGCATCGTGTCGAGAAAAGTTGTGTCTAGTGGACTCCAGGTTGAGAATGTGAGGAAAGTTAGCGATGTCGATCAAAGTGTAGTCAAGTTGAAAGTCGAGCTGAGCGAGCAAGAGGTGCGTTGAACTACGATGAGTCGAGTCGGTTGGGATCAGTTTGGGAGTGCAGCCATGCCGGCCATTCGGCTCAGTTGAGCTGAATAAGGCGATGAAGCGTCTTGTCGGAGCAAAGTTGTGTCTGATGACTCCAACGGTGGCGAGTGTTGAGGAAAGGAGCGGAGTCGATCAAAGTGTAGTCAAGTTGAAGTCGAAATTTGACGAGTTGCGTCGAACTACGATGAGTCTAGTCGAGGTTGGGATGATCGAGGAAGTAGAGTTGAGTGCAGCCGACTCGGGTCTGGTTGACGAGAATCAAGAGATGAAGGTTGTGTCGGGAAAGTTGTGTCTGGTCGACTCCAACAATGGCCGAGTGATCAGAAATCGAGCAAGTTGATCAAAGTGTAGTCAAGTTGAAGAGTGGCTGAGCAAGTTATGTCTCGAACTACGATGAGTCTAGTCGAGTTGGGATGAGTCGGGTAGAGTTGAGGTGCAGCCGACTCGGGTCTAGTTGAAGCGAGAATAAGGTGATGAAGCGTCGTCTCGAAAATTTGTGTCTATTCGACTCCAACGTTGGGTTAGTCACCAGGAAAGTCGAGGAATCTATCAAAAGTGGTCAAGTTGAAAGTTGAGTGAGCAATTGCGTCGAAATACGATCGAGTCGAGTCGAGTTGGGATGAGCGAGTCAGAGTTGACATGAGTCGAGTAGACGTGTCGTGTTGAGCGAGAGTCAAGAGATGAAGCATCGTGTCGAAAAAGTTGTGTCTGGTCGACTCCAACGACGTGTTGAGGAAGGTCGGCGGAGTCGATCAAAGTGTAGTCCAAGTTGAAAGTCGAGCTGAGCAAAGTTGCGTCGAACTACGATGAGTCGAAGTCGAGTTGGGATGAGTCGAGTAGAGTTGAGTGCGGCAGCTCGGGTCTAGTTGACGAATAAGGTGATGAAGCGTCGTGTCGGGGAAAAGTTGTTTCTAGTCGACTCCAACGGTGACAAGTGTCGAGGAAAGTCGGAGTTGATCAAAGTGTAGTCAAGTTGAAAGTCGAAATTTGAAGTAAGTTGCGTCAAAATACGATGAGTCTAGTCGACTTGGGATGAGTCGTACAGCCGGTGTAGAGTTGAGACGGTCGTGGTCTAGTTGAATCGAGTAAGGTGATGAAGCATCGTGTCGGAAAGTTGTTTCTAGTCAACTCCAACAATGACAGTGTTCACGTCGGAAAGTCCAGCGGAGTTGATCGAAGTGTAGTCAAGTTGAAAGTCGAGTTGAGCGTTGAGGTTGGTCGAATGGCGTGTTGTCGAGTCGGAGTTGGGATGAGTCGAGTAGAGCGGAGTGCACCGAGTTGGGTCTAGTTGAGCGAGTAGAGGCGATGCAAGCGTCGTGTCGATAAAAAAGTTGTGTCTAGTCGACTCCAACGGTGAGGAATCACGCCCGAGGAAAGTCAGAACGAATCGATCAAAGTGTAGTCAAGTTGAAAGTCGAAATGACTTTGAGTTGTGGCAATTGCGATGAGTCGAGTCGATAAATCGAGTAGAGTTGGGATGAGTCGAGTAATGGGATGAGTCGAGTAGAGTGGAGTGCACCGGTTGGGTCTAGTTGAGCGAGTAAGGCGATGAATCGTCGTCGAGAAAGAAGTTGTGTCTAGATAAGCGGACGAGTCACGTCGAGGAAAGTCGAGTCGATCAAAGTAGTCAAGTTGGAACGAGCTAAGCAGAGTTGCGCGAACCCGATGAGTCGATAGTTGGAATAAGTCGAGTCGAGTCGAGGCGAGACGAGTCTTTTCGAGCAGAGTCAAGCGATAAAGCGACGTGTCGCGAAAAGTTGCATGTAGTTAACTCCAACGGTGACGACTCACGTTGAGAAAGTCGAGATTCCATCAAAGTGTAGTCAAGTTGAAAGTCGAACATTTGTGCAAAGTTGCGTGGAGCGCATGAGTCGATTCGAGTCGGGATGAGTCGAGAGTTGAGTGCATCTAGTCGTGTCTAGTTGAGCGGTAAGGCGATGAGCGTCGTGTCGAGAAAAGTTGTGTCTAGTCGCTCCAACGGTGGAGTCACGTTGAGAAAGAAATCGAGCGGAATCGATCAAAGTGTAGTCAAGTTGAAAGTCGAGGCGGCGAGTTGCGGAACGCAAAGTGAGTCGAGTCGAGTTGGGATAAGTCGAGTAGAGTTGGGGATAAGTCGAGTAGAGTTGCGGATCGAGTTGAACGGAAGTAAGGCGATGAAGGTCGTGTTGAAGAGTTATGTGGTCGACTCCAACGGTGACTGAAGTCGAGGAAAGTCGAGCGGGAGTCGATCAAGGCAAGTTGAAAGTCGTCGTGAAACAAAGTTGCGTCGAAATAAGTTGTCGAGGCGGCGGATTGTCGCAGTCTAGTAGACTCCAAGAGATGAAGGATCGTGTCGAGAAAAGTTGTTAAACTCAAATGACGATCATCGTCCGAGGAAAGTCGACGATCAAAGTGTAGTAAAGTTGAAAGTCGAGGCAGCGAGTTGCGTGGACTGAGTCAGTCGAGTAGGGATGAGTCGAGTAGAGTTGAGTGCGGCGAGTCCGGGTCTAGTTGAGCAGAGGCGATGAAGCGTCGTGTCGAAAAGTTGTGTCTAGCTGTACTCAAACTACGAGAGGAAGTGAGGAAAGTCGAGCGGAGTCGATCAAAGTGTAGTCAAGTTTAAAGTCGGGCGAGCACGGTTGCGTCGAAATACGATGAGTCGGAGTCGAGTTGGGATGAGTCGAGTCAATGTCGAAGAGTTGGCCCGAGACGTGTCGTGTCGGCAGAATCAAGAGATGAAGCATCGTGTCGAGAAGAGATTGTGTCTAGTGGACTCCAACGGTGACGAGTGTTGAGGAAAGTCAGCCCAGTCGATCAAAGTGTAGTCAAGGTGAAAGTCGGGCGAGCAAAGTTTCGTTGAACTACGATGAGTCGAGTCGATTTGGGATGAGTCGAGTAGAGTTGAGTGCGGCCAGGCTCGGGGCTAGTTGAGCGAATAAGGCGATGAAGCGTACGTGTGGAATGCAAGTTGTGTCTGAAAATTAAGGCTCCAGCGATTGACGAGAGAGTGTTGAGGAAGGAGTCGGCGAGTCGATCAAAGTGTGAATCCAAGTTGCAAGTCGGCGAGCAAAGTTGCGTCGAACTACGATGAGTCTAGTCGAGGTTGGGATGAGTCAGTGAGGTTGAGGTGCGACCGACTCGGGTCTAGTTGAGCGAATAAAAGTGAAGCGTCGTGTCGGGGAAAAGTTGTGTCTAGTCGACTCCGGCGGTGGCAGTGATGAGAAAATCGGCGAGGTCCGATCAAAGTGTAGTCAAGTTGCAAGTCGCGGCGTGCAAAAGGAGTGTCGAACTTCGATGAGTCTGATCGAGTTGGGATGAGTCGAGTAGAGTTGAGTGGAGCGTGAGCTCGGGTCGTGATTGAGCGAGAATAAGTGGATGAAGCGTCGTGTCGAGAAAAGTTGTGTCTACTCGACTCAACGGTGACAACTCAAGTCGAGAAAGTCGAGCATAGTTGAGCATAGTTGATCGCGAAGTGAAAGTCGGTTGAGTCGAGTTGAAGTCGAAAGTACGTTTTGTCGAGTCGAGTTGGGATGAGCGAGTCAAGTCGAGGCGGACGGAGTTGTGTCTAGTTAGCGAATCAAGAGATGAAGCATCGTGTCGAGAAAAGTTGTGTCTAGTCGACTCCAACGGTGACGAGTGTTGCGGAAGAGTCGAGGCGAATCGATCAAAGTTTGTCAAGTTGAAAGTCGAGGCCGAGCAAAGTTGCGTCGAACTCGATGAGTCAGTCGAGTTGGGATATAATCAGAGTAGAGTTGGACGTGCGGATTAGACTTGGGTCTAGTTGAAAGCGTGGAAGGTGATGAGGCGTCATTAATCGGAAAAGTTGTTTCTGGTCGACTCCAACGATTGACGAGTGTTGAGAAGAAGTCGAGCGGAGTCAGATCAATAGTGATTGAAGTTGAAAGTGGGCTACAAAATTCGCGTCGAACTACGATCGGTCTAGTCGAGTTGGAAGTTTGAGTGTTCAGTAGAGTTGAGTGCAGCCGACTCGCGGGTCTGGTTGAAGCGGAAATCAGCGATGAGCGTCGTGTCGGGGAAAGTTGTTTCTAGTTAACTCCAACGGTGGCGAGTGTCCGAAGGAAGGTGGCAGAGTCGATGAAGAGGGTGTAGTCAAGTTGAAGAGTCGAGTTGAGCAGAGTTTGCATGGTTTTGCGAAATCGAGTTGAATCGATTGAGTAGAGTGGGTGCGGCCTACTTGGGTCTAGTTGAGCGAAATGGCGATGCAGCGACGTGTCGATAAAAGTTGTGTCTAGTCGACTCCAACGGTGAGAGTCACGCCGGGGAAATCAGCGGGAATCGATCAAAGTGTAGTCAAGTTGAAAGTCGACCCGGGCGATTGCGTTGAGCACGATAAGTCGGGGAACGAGTTGGGATGGGTCGAGTAGAGTTGGGATTAGTCGGAAGTAGAGTTGGTGCAGCGCCGACTCGGGTCTAGTTGAAGCGAGAGGGAAGGCGATGAAGCGTCGTGTCGGAAAAGTTGTGTCTAGTCGACTCAACGGTGGCGAGTGTTGAGAAAGTCGAGCGGAGTCGATCAAAGTGTAGTCAATTGAAAGTCCGAGCTGTGCAAGATTCGTCCGAACTTCACGATGAGTGAGTCGAGTTTGGATGGGTCGAGTGATGTTGAATCGCAATGGAGCTCGGGTCTAGTTGGCGAATAAAAAGCGTTGAAGCGTCGTGTCGGGGAAAAGTTGTGTCTAGTCGACTCTCAACGGTGACGAGTGTTAGAGTCGAGGAAGTCGACGTCGATCAAAGTGTAGTCAAGTTGAAAGTCAAGTGACAAAGTTGCGTCGAACTACGATGAGTCGAGTCGACTTGGGATAAATCGAGTAGAGTTGGGATGAGTCGAGTAGAGTTGAGTGCAGTGACTCGGGTCTAGTTGAAGCGAGTCAGGCGTTGAAGCATGGTGTCGGGAAAAGTTATGTCTGTCAACTCCAACAATGACGACTCACGTCGAAAAGTCGAGCGGAGTTGATCAAGAGTGTAGTCAAGTTGAATGTCTCGACCTTGTGCAAGGTTTGTCGGCTACGTTTGTCGAGTCGAGTTGGGATGATCGAGTAGAGTTGAGTGCAACGAGTTGAGTCTAGTTGAGCGAGAATAAGGCGATGAAAGCGTTATCGGAAAAAGTTGTGTCTAGTCGACTCCAACGGTGAGGACTGGTTGAGGAAAGTCGAGCGGAGTCGATCAAAGTGTAGTCAAGTTGAAAGTCGAATCTAGCTAACACCGTTGCGTCGAAATACGATGGTCGAGTAGAGTTGGGATGAAGTCAGTAAAGTAGAGTGCACCGGAGTTGGGTCTAGTTGAAGAGTAAAGCGATGAAGCATGGGTCGAAAAAGAGTTGTGTCTAGTGGAAGCTCCAACGGTGACGAGTCACGTAGAGAAGAAATCGATGAATCGATCAAAGTGTAGTCAAGGTGAAAGTCGAGCTGAGCAAAGTTGCGTTGAACTACGATGAGTCGATTCGGGTGGGATAAGTCAATCGAGGTTAGTCGATCGAGACTCGAGTGTTTTTGAGCCGAATAAGGCGATGAAGCGTAGTGTCGCGAAAAGTTGTGTCTAGTTCCAACGATGACAGTGTCCGAGAAAGTCGACGGAGTCGATCCAGAGTGAGTCAGGGTGCAAGTCGAGGTGGAAAAGTTGCATGAACACGATGGGTAGTCGAGGTTGGGATGAGTCGAGGTAAGAGTTGAGTGCGGCCGACTCGGGTCTAGTTGAGCAGAATAAGGCGATGAAGCGTCATGTCGAAGGGAAAAGTTGTGTCTAGTCGACTCAAACGGTGGCCAGTGTTAAGAGAGAGTCGAGCGGAGTCGATCAAAGTGTAGTCAAGTTGAAAGTCGAGTGGCCTGGCTGCGTGAAATACGATGAGTCGAGTCCGGTTGGGATGGTCGAGTGGGATTGAGTCTCGGCCGGCTCGGTCTAGTTGACGAGAATAGAGGCGATGAAGCGTCGTGTCGGGGAAAAGTTGTGTCTAGTCGACTCCAACGGTACGTGAGTTAAGTTGAGGAAGAGTCGAGGGAGTCGATCAAGGTGTAGTCAGTTGAAAGTCAGTTGAGCAAAGAAGTTAAAGTGAAATACGATGAGTCGATCGAGTTGGGATGAGCGAGTCGGTTGAGTGCGGCCGACTCGGGTCTGGTCTCAAAGCCAGATCGAGATGAAACATCGTGTGTCGAGAAAAGTTGTGTCTAGTCGACTCCAACGGTGACGAGTGTTGAGGAAAGTCGAGCGGAGTCGATCAAAGTGTAGTCAAGTTGAAAGTCGAGCTGAGCAAAGTTGCGTCGAACTACGATGAGTCGAGTCGAGTTGGGATGAGTCGAGTAGAGTTGAGTGCAGCCGACTCGGGGCTAGTTGAGCCGAATAAGGCGATGAAGCGTCGTGTCGGGAAAAGTTGTGTCTAGTCGACTCCAACGGTGACGAGTGTTGAGGAAAGTCGAGCGGAGTCGATCAAAGTGTAGTCAAGTTGAAAGTCGAGCTGAGCAAAGTTGCGTCGAACTACGATGAGTCTGAGTCGAGTTGGGATGAGTCGAGTAGAGTTGAGTGCAGCCGACTCGGGTCTAGTTGAGCAGAATAAGGCGATGAAGCGTCGTGTCAGGAAAAGTTGTGTCTAGTCGACTCCAACGGTGACGAGTGTTGAGGAAAGTCGAGCGGAGTCGATCAAAGTGTAGTCAAGTTGAAAGTCGAGCTGAGCACAGCTGCGTCGAAATACGATGAGTCGAGTCGAGTTGGGATGAGCGAGTCAAGTCGAGGGCAGCCGAGACGTGTCGTGTCGAGCAGAATCAAGAGATGAAGCATCGTGTCGAGAAAAGTTGTGTCTAGTCGACTCCAACGGTGACGAGTGTTGAGGAAAGTCGAGCGGAGTCGATCAAAGTGTAGTCAAGTTGAAAGTCGAGCCGAGCAAAGTTGCGTCGAACTACGATGAGTCGAGTCGAGTTGGGATGAGTCGAGTAGAGTTGAGTGCAGCCGACTCGGGTCTAGTTGAAGCGAGAATAAGGCGATGACGCGTCGTGTCGGGAAAAGTTGTGTCTAGTCGACTCCAACGCAGTGACGAGTGTTGAGGAAAGTCGGCGGAGTCGATCAAAGTGTAGTCAAGTTGAAAGTCGAGCCGAGCAAAGTTGCGTCGAACTACGATGAGTCTAGTCGAGTTGGGATGAGTCGAGTAGAGTTGAGTGCAGCCGACTCGGGTCTAGTTGAGCAGAATAAGGCGATGAAGCGTCGTGTCAGGAAAAGTTGTGTCTAGTCGACTCCAACGGTGACGAGTGTTGAGGAAAGTCGA
Organism: Canavalia ensiformis; assembly: GCA_026541065.1. Lineage (NCBI taxonomy): Eukaryota > Viridiplantae > Streptophyta > Magnoliopsida > Fabales > Fabaceae > Canavalia > Canavalia ensiformis. Next base: position 4,885 of record JAMKYM010000640.1, on the reverse strand, counting down.
GCGGAGTCGATCAAAGTGTAGTCAAGTTGAAAGTCGAGCTGAGCAAAGTTGCGTCGAACTACGATGAGTCGAGTCGAGTTGGGATGAGTCGAGTCGAGTCGAGTGCAGCGAGACGTGTCGTAGTCGAGCAGAATCAAGACGATGAAGCATCGTGTCGGGAAAAGTTGTGTCTAGTCGGACTCCAACGGTGACGAGTGTTGAGGAAGATCGAGCGGAGTCGATCAAAGTGTAGTCAAGTTGAAAGTCGAGCTGAGCAAAGTTGCGTCGAACTACGATGAGTCGAGTCGAGTTGGGATGAGTCGAGTAGAGTTGAGTGCAGCCGACTCGGGTCTAGTTGAGCAGAATAAGGCGATGAAGCGTCGTGTCGAGAAAAGTTGTGTCTAGTCGACTCCAACGGTGACGAGTGTTGAGGAAAGTCGAGCGGAGTCGATCAAAGTGTAGTCAAGTTGAAAGTCGAGCTGAGCAAAGTTGCGTCGAACTACGATGAGTCGAGTCGAGTTGGGATGAGTCGAGTAGAGTTGAGTGCGGCCGACTCGGGTCTAGTTGAAGCGAGAATAAGGCGATGAAGCGTCGTGTCGGGGAAAAGTTGTGTCTAGTCGACTCCAACGGTGACGAGTGTTGAGGAAAGTCGACGGAGTCGATCAAAGTGTAGTCAAGTTGAAAGTCGAAGCGAGCAAAGTTGCGTCGAACTACGATGAGTCGAGTCGAGTTGGGATGAGTCGAGTAGAGTTGAGTGCAGCCGACTCGGGTCTAGTTGAGAAAAATAAGGCGATGAAGCGTCGTGTCAGGAAAAGTTGTGTCTAGTCGACTCCAGCGATGACGAGTGTTGAGGAAAGTCGAGCGGAGTCGATCAAAGTGTAGTCAAGTTGAAAGTCGAGCTGAGCAAAGTTGCGTCGAACTACGATGAGTCGAGTCGAGTTGGGATGAGTCGAGTAGAGTTGAGTGCAGCCGACTCGGGTCTAGTTGAGCAGAATAAGGCGATGAAGCGTCGTGTCAGGAAAAGTTGTGTCTAGTCGACTCCAACGCTGACGAGTAGTTGAGGAAAGTCGAGCGGAGTCGATCAAAGTGTAGTCAAGTTGAAAGTCGAGCTGAGCAAGAGTTGCGTGAACTGCGATGAGTCGAGTCGAGTTGGGATAAGTCGAGTAGAGTTGGGATGAGTCGAGTAGAGTTGAGTGCGTAGCTCGGGTCTAGTTGAGCAGAATCAGGCGATGAAGCGTCGTGTCGAGAAAAGTTGTGTCTAGTCGACTCCAACGGTGACGAGTGTTGAGGAAAGTCGAGCGGAGTCGATCAAAGTGTAGTCAAGTTGAAAGTCGAGCTGAGCAAAGTTGCGTCGAACTACGATGAGTCGAGTCGAGTTGGGATGAGTCGAGTAGAGTTGAGTGCAGCCGACTCGGGTCTAGTTGAGCAGAATAAGGCGATGAAGCGTCGTGTCGGGAAAAGTTGTGTCTAGTCGACTCCAACGGTGACGAGTGTTGAGGAAAGTCGAGCGGAGTCGATCAAAGTGTAGTCAAGTTGAAAGTCGAGCTGAGCAAAGTTGCGTCGAACTACGATGAGTCTAGTCGAGTTGGGATGAGTCGAGTAGAGTTGAGTGCAGCCGACTCGGGTCTAGTTGAGCGAGAATAAGGCGATGAAGCGTCGTGTCGAGGAAAAGTTGTGTCTAGTCGACTCCAACGGTGGCAGTGTTAAGTCGAGAAAGTCGAGCGGAGTCGATCAAAGTGTAGTCAGAAGTTGAAAGTCGTGGCTGAGCAAAGTTGCGTCGAACTACGATGAGTCGAGTCGAGTTGGGATGAGTCGAGTCGAGTTGAGTGCGGCCGAGCTCGGGTCTGGTTGAGCAGAATCAAGACGATGAAGCATCGTGTCGAGGAAAAGTTGTGTCTAGTCGAACTCCAACGGTGACGACCAGTGTTGAGGAAAGTCGAGCGGAGTCGATCAAAGTGTAGTCAAGTTGAAAGTCGAGTTGAGCAGAAGTTGCGTCGAACTACGATGAGTCGAGTCGAGTTGGGATGAGTCGAGTAGAGTTGAGTGCGGCCGAGCTCGGGTCTAGTTGAGGCGGAATAAGGCGATGCAAGCGTCGTGTCGGGAAAAGTTGTGTCTAGTCGACTCCAACGGTGACGAGTGTTGAAGACGAAGTCGAGCGGAGTCGATCAAAGTGTAGTCAAGTTGAAAGTCGAAGTTTGAGCAGAGTTGCATCGAACTACGATGAGTCGAGTCGAGTTGGGATAAGTCGAGTAGAGTTGAGTGCGGCCGACTCGGGTCTAGTTGAGCAGAGATAAGGCGATGAAGCGTCGTGTCGGGAAAAGTTGTGTCTAGTCGACTCCAACGGTGACGAGTGTTGAGGAAAGTCGAGCGGAGTCGATCAAAGTGTAGTCAAGTTGAAAGTCGAGCTGAGCAAAGTTGCGTCGAACTACGATGAGTCGAGTCGAGTTGGGATGAGTCGAGTAGAGTTGAGTGCAGCAGACTCGGGTCTAGTTGAGCGAGAATAAGGCGATGAAGCGTCGTGTCGAGAAAAGTTGTGTCTGATCGAGCTCCAACGGTGACGAGTGTTGAGGAAAGTCGGCGGAGTCGATCAAAGTGTAGTCAAGTTGAAAGTCGAGGTGAGCAAAGTTGCGTCGAACTACGATGAGTCGAGTCGAGTTGGGATGAGTCGAGTAGAGTTGAGTGCAGCCGACTTCGGGTCTAGTTGAGCGAATAAGGCGATGAAGCGTCGTGTCGAGGAAAAGTTGTGTCTAGTCGACTCCAGCGGTGGCGAGTGTTGAGGAAGAGTCGAGCGGAGTCGATCAAAGTGTAGTCAAGTTGAAAGTCGAGTTGAGCAAGGTTGCGTAGAACTACGATGAGTCTGAGTCGAGTTGGGATGAGTCGAGTAGAGTTGAGTGCAGCGAGACTCGGGTCTAGTTGAGCGAGAATAAGGCGATGAAGCGTCGTGTCGAGATAAAGTTGTGTCTAGTCGACTCAACGGTGACGAGTTGTTGAGGAAAGTCGAGCGGAGTCGATCAAAGTGTAGTCAAGTTGAAAGTCGAGCTGAGCAAAGTTGCGTCGAACTACGATGAGTCGAGTCGAGTTGGGATGAGTCGAGTCGAGTTGAGTGCAGCGACAGAGTACGTGGTCGTAGTTGAAGCGAGAATCAAGGCGATGAAGCGTCGTGTCGAGAAAAGTTGTGTCTAGTCGACTCCAACGGTGACGAGTCACGTTGAGGAAAGTCGAGCGGAGTCGATCAAAGTGTAGTCAAGTTGAAAGTCGAGCTGAGCAGAGTTGCGTCGAACTACGATGAGTCGAGTCGAGTTGGGATGAGTCGAGTAGAGTTGAGTGCAGCCGAGTCGGGTCTAGTTGAGCAGAATAAGGCGATGAAGCGTCGTGTCGAGAAAAGTTGTGTCTAGTCGACTCCAACGGTGACGAGTCACGTCGAGGAAAGTCGAGCGGAGTCGATCAAAGTGTAGTCAAGTTGAAAGTCGAGCTGAGCAGAGTTGCGTCGAACTGCGATGAGTCGAGTCGAGTTGGGATGAGTCGAGTAGAGTTGAGTGCGAGCCGAGCTGCGGGTCGCTAGTTGAGCAGAATAAGAGCGATGAAGCGTCGTGTCGGGAAAAGTTGTGTCTGAGTCGACTCAACGGTGACGAGTGTTGAGGAAAGTCGAGCGGAGTCGATCAAAGTGTAGTCAAGTTGAAAGTCGAGCTGAGCAAAGTTGCGTCGAACTACGATGAGTCGAGTCGAGTTGGGATGAGTCGAGTAGAGTGGAGTGCAGCCGAGTCGGGTCTAGTTGAGCAGAATAAGGCGATGAAGCGTCGTGTCGAGAAAAGTTGTGTCTAGTCGAGCTCCAACGGTGACGAGTGTTGAGGAAGAGTCGACGGAGTCGATCAAAGTGTAGTCAAGTTGAAAGTCGAGCTGAGCAGAGTTGCGTCGAACTACGATGAGTCGAGTCGAGTTGGGATGAGTCGAGTAGAGTTGAGTGCAGCCAGACTCGGGTCTAGTTGAGCGAGAATAAGGCGATGAAGCGTCGTGTCGAGGAAAAGTTGTGTCTAGTCGACTCCAACGGCTGACGAGTGTTGAGGAAAGTCGAGCGGAGTCGATCAAAGTGTAGATCAAGTTGAAAGTCGAGTGAGCAAAGTTGCGTCGAACTACGATGAGTCGAGTGAGTTGGGATGGTCGAGTAGAGTCGAGTGCGAGCCGACGTCGTGGCTAGTCGAGCGAATCAAGGCGATGAAGCGTCGTGTCGGGAAAAGTTGTGTCTAGTCGACTCCAACGGTGACGACTCACGTCTAGGAAAGTCGAGCGGAGTCGATCGAAGTGTAGTCAAGTTGAAAGTCGAGTTGAGCAGAGTTGCGTCGAACTACGATGAGTCGAGTCGAGTTGGGATGAGTCGAGTAGAGTTGAGTGCGGCAGACTCGGGTCTAGTTGAGCGAGAATCAGGCGATGCAGCATCGTGTCGGAAAAGTTGTGTCTAGTCGACTCAACGGTGACGAGTCACGTCGAGAAAGTCGAGCGGAGTCGATCAAAGTGTAGTCAAGTTGAAAGTCGAGCTGAGCAGAGTTGCGTTGAACTACGATGAGTCGAGTCGAGTTGGGATGAGTCGAGTAGAGTCGAGTGCGGCCGAGCTCGGGTCTAGTTGAGCGAGTATAGACGATGAAGCGTCGTGTCGAGAAAAGTTGTGTCTAGTCGACTCAACGGTGACGAGTGTTGAGGAAAGTCGAGCGGAGTCGATCAAAGTGTAGTCAAGTTGAAAGTCGAGCTGAGGCAAAGTTGCGTCGAACTACGATGAGTCGAGTCGAGTTGGGATGAGTCGAGTATGAGTTGAGTGCGGCCGACTCGGGTCTAGTTGAAGCGAGAATAAGGCGATGAAGCGTCGTGTCGGGGCAAAGTTGTGTACTAGGTCGACTCCAACTGACGACGAGTG